>JAPYZJ010002810.1:0-19019 GCA_030522765.1 Ophioninae sp. B BG-2022a | reverse complement strand
TGGAAAAGAAAAGAAAAAAAAAAAAAAACAAAAAACAACCAACGACGAATTCAGAGGACAAATCCATTTGGAGCTGGGCCAGCCGAGCGTTTATTGTCTGTAACGTAGCAGCGTTCTCGTTTCTCCGAACCGAGACACAGCCTCATCGGTACAGCGCATACCACTATCGTCCTGTAACGGCCCTTTGTTCTTTTTTCCCGCGCATTCTTCCTATTACCAAAATGGCCGATCTCTGCGCTTTACTATGGGATGCCGCGAATAATGTCGAGCTATTCTTCTCCACCGTTATTCCAGCTCGAGAATTCATCAGGGGCTCGTAGCGTACCCTGATGACTGGCACTCAAGCCGTAACTGTGCTTCGACGCGTTGTTTCATATCCCATCAGACCCAGGTAACTTCCACTAAGGATCTTTCATGCGGTCCTCATCGCGTCCAATTAAGGAAATGACTAGCCGTCAGACATGGGGATTCGGTCGGTTATCTTCGTTGATGAATATTCAAGATTCGTCTATTTCTGAGGACTGGATCGACCAGAGTTGTTTCTTACCAGTCCACGTTTTGGAAAGTTTGGCATCCCAGATCGTTTTCCATGTTGAAAATATGATATTCACTATCGGAGATTGCGAAGTCTTCGATGGGCTTCGATGAATTCCGAGGAAACAGTGAAAAGCAGGTGAACTCAGTTTCGTTCGGGTTTTAGAAAGTTGAAAAGACTCGCATCACCAAAGAGCTCGAGGCTTGAAAAGTCCCGGTCGCCCGTCGTAGACACAGTCGCTTGCTCCATTTGTATCGAGCACGCGCCAAGTGCGAGTATGAGACGGAAAGTAGTTTGCACTCTGACGTACCCTGGCTCGTGTAGGAAACAGCAACTTTTTACGATGATTGTATAAGCGAATGACCGGTCAGGGCTGCCTCTCGCCGTCACGTGTGTCGTGCCTGAATCCCGAAGGGAACTCAATACCCGCTTCTAAACAGTTGTAGCAATTGCTGCGCGGGACTAGGTACTCGAGTTTCCAACACGCAGCAAACTCGACTTGGATCACTGCTGTCATCATTGAGAATCACTGTGCCAAAGTTACCAGGTTTTCGGATGAATGCAGATTCCGATCTTGTTGATAATGAGCCTATCTCGAACACGTCCCCATTTTTCCCTTTTTGCGATCGTTGTATCGTAGAAGAAAGCTAATGAGGATAAAAGTAGGTCAAGCTGAGATTCTACCTGGTCCTTTCAATGCACTACGTTTGATCACCCTCAATATTCGTTTCTCATATATTTACTGAGGGATTGAAGTACATTACGTAACTTCGCTAATCGTATCAACTTTCGTTATACGCTTCTCGTTATTTCCCGTTTCCATCGAAGACTGCTTTCCTTCCATGTCATTCAGGTAGGAAATGTATGAAACTCGAAACTTTTTCTCTTCGTTGTCATCAAAGCTTTTAATGGGTCAATGCGTCGTCGGGAGAGTGAAGGGAAGTGAGTGAGACCCGTGCATCGTCGCGTGTTGTGTAACAAGTGCCGTGTCTATAAAACACGAAATGGCATTCTTGAGTTTTACCGAATGTTCTTTAACTACCGCCGTTCATGTTGACTCGTTAAAAGTCACCTCTTGGAATCCGCTATTGAGTAGAATCGAACACGAACTTGCCGCGCGTACGTCGTGCCACTAATTGCGAGTAAAATAGTTCGAGTGCTTTTCCTTCCCGTAACCCTCAAGTTTTTCGACTTTTGCCTTCGGATCGTTCATCCACCCCAATAAACAAATCATCTCAATAAAGAATTCACGTGTATCGCCGATACGTCAAAACGATCTTATTTCAGCACTCCACCAATTAGTCACGATTCACGTTTACGATTTTAGGCCTATTAGTGGTCCTTAAAGTGCTAATAGATTAGTACTTACTCTATTTGAGTGTCCCTTAAACTCTCAATAGTTAGGTACTTCATAGTATCAGTATACTCTATCGTTTGATCAAAACCTTTAGTTTGTGCAGTTTCTACCTAATATTGGGTGTGAACTTTGATTTCCGTGAATTCCATGAAAATCAGTTTCACTTCCGGTTACTCATGAATCGATTGACGCATCCAATCATCAAATCAAAGCTAGAGGTCACCCTAACAAAAACCACTTTGGAGATGCCGATGGTTCACCCAAACAAACTCAGTTCCGCCATCTTTGTCAATTACAATAAGTAGAATAGAACTTCCGGCGCATTGGGGAATCTGCATAAGAACCAGCGAAACTTCTTCACCAATGGCCGGTTGCTACGTCCGTACCGTTATCATACCGTGTGTTCGCTGGCATCATATATTATGCATAACGTTCATACGATACATCTGTTCACGAACCGAACTCCGTACTTGCGCTGGGGAACTTTGAACCTGATGTCTCTCTGCGCTGAGAATGAAAAGAAAAAAAAATCATAGTTTGCGGAACTTACACCAAGTAACCGTTGGCGTGAAGTTTCCGTGACCACGGGCAATGATGGATAGCCGCAGAACCCGCGGCCATATGGCCGTCCAGGTAGCCAACGGAGAGAAGGGTTGAATGACTCAATGGGAATGGGATACCGCAATCTGTTAGTAAGCCCTGCCATCAAGAGGGTCTAGCATTACCAGCGTTTGGAAGGGCTAAAGCCCACGTTTATCACTTTCCATCATGATCGGAAGGCTTGCATTTGGAATTAGGGTTGTTGAGGCTACGTAGAGTTGAATGAGTCGATAGGAGTAGAATACGGTAATCAGCTGGTGAGAAGGATTATCCTTAATAGGGATCAAGTAGAAGTGGATCAAGAATTGGACAAAGGACTAAGGGTCGTCATTCATCACTTCTTATTATTCGAAAGGCTTGAATTTCGAAAGCTTGAATCTAGATTTAGGGTTGTTGAGAGTATGCATACAAAAATGCAATTATGTACAATGATGAAAATAAAAAATTCCAACAACCCAAACAAACTGCAACCCCGTGCGAACAGTTGGCAAGAAGGCTTGTCATCAATAGACCAGGGTTTGGGTATAAGGCTTACGGACTCCAGACGATCATCGCTTATGATCATCAAAAGACTGGAATTTGAATTTGCGATGGTTAAGGCTACCCATCGTTGAATAATTCTCCGGGACTAGGACATCGCGATCGATTACTGATGATCCTCGTCATCAATAAAACTCAATACAAGAAACCTTAGTTTTAGAGTTTTGATCCTCTAGCTATCATAATCCATCATCGGAAGACTCGAATCTAGATTCTGGGTCGTCGAGGCTACCCAGGTCTTCGTCTCAAGTGTGCAGCAAGCTAAGAATAGCTTGACAATTGTGACCAATAAAATACGTCTCGGTAGCTCCGATCGCTGATTTCCCAAGTGTTCTTCGTCTTCAGGGTATCCCATCTCATTGACTGATTCCGTGGTCGGTTATATCTGCTCAGGCAACTGGGATTTATTCGTACGTAGATACGAGTATACAGACGGAGTATTGGGTCGGAAGCTCAGCGTCGAAACTTGGTTGCAGAGTCAGACTTAATTAGTCCGGGGGCAGAAGTTTTCTTGAGCGCGGGGGGGAGGGGAGGGGTGGTTGAGCTGGTGGACGCGCGGGGGATTACGCCGTCAACAAGCTTGTCGTGGCGGAGCGTGTTCGCTACCGCGGCGGAAATCCGATAAAGGCGCGGTCTTGCGGACGTTGCGCAGCGTACCTCGCTCCCATCGCAAACTCTATCAACGAACGAATGAAGGAGCGAAGAGGCTGAAACGAGCCCGCTGACCCATATCACTTTTCACTGTCTGCTGGGTCTCTCCTCTCTGCTTTTGGAAAGTTCCTTTCTCGCTTCATGAGCCCTCTCTTCAGGACTTTTACACAGAGGCATTTAGGAAGCTTTTCTCACCAGTCAAATCAACTTCCTTCCACCATCCTTCATCATTTTCTACGTAGATACTATGGGAGCTTTGATCGCTCGAGTTCCGAAAGTTTAGCCCGATGAAATCCTTCTTCCTCTTTTCGTTTTGGTTCGGTGTTTGCAGAGGGTTAAACCGCGAAGAGGATTTTACTCGACGAGATCTTTCTCTTCAGGTTGGTTGTAAGAATTGCCTTTTAGCCATAGGATGGAATAATTATCAACAGTGAAAATTCACTCGTCATCAAAGGCTGACTGGAGGATTGCTGCGCACGCGCGAACCAGAGCCACGTGGCGAACGTCGAAACATCGCGTTCTCCAAAGAGACCATGATCAATCACGCACCCAGTACGATCCAGATGTTCCGGGCCATTAAATTGAACGAAAGGATACGACTTTTGCTTCAGCTGGGGGAAACGTTAAATTTGTTTACCTTCTGGCTTGGAATGTCTCTGTTATTGCGTCGGGGGAATAAAATTTATGTATGTTTTGCGGCGTTTTATCGAGACGAGATTGTGACACGATCGTGAATAAGGGAGAAACACGGGAAAGCGGAATAAAGAAGTGGCGTCGTTCTACACGTGTAGAACGGAGCCAACCGTTGACGGAAAGTATGCCAGCCAGCCAATAAAGATGAAAGCAAATAAAAGACGGAATAGACGGAGCAAAACTCTCGGCGAGTTTGCATCGAGACTCCGGAGACAAAGCTCTCCAACCCCCTTCATCTTTTCCAACCCCATGTTCCAACCCAAACCTGGGGGGACTTTTTCTCGGATTGCTCCGACAACTTTCGTTCAATCTCGTATTGTACGAGCTCTCGTTGGAAGATTCCAAAGAGGAAAGCGAGACTGAAAGACGAAAACAAAACCGTATATGGCCTTTTGCCTACGCCTGGAACCAGTTACGTTCCTTTTCTTGTACTGCACTGGACTGAACTCTGTATGGAAAAAATACCTTTTTTTTTGGTCAAGTTGAAGTTTCCACAGTTGGAATACAAGTCGATTTGCTTTTTTGCACTTTGTGACCCTAAAGGCCAAATAAGACAAATTGGAAAAATTGAAGGAAACATTTTCGTTGCGCTCTAACGGTGCAAACTTCAATATTTTTACTTGTATCGAATCGGTCGTTCAAAGGTCTCTTACCTGATCGGCGATCTCCGAGAGATCGTGCAGACTGATGTTGTAAATGGCGTTTCTGCAACAGACAAAATTAATTCGATTTATTCAATCAGCCCTGCCAAACTGGTTATCAGAATCCTATTCTGATACATCAAAAAGTTGTTTCTTCATTTTCTCTTTATTTTTGGGTACCTTCTGTTGGAAACGTTGGTGAACTGACTTAATTTATTTGAACGTCGAAATTTACGAGTAATTTGAAAAATGATTTAAATTTTAATGAGAAAAAAAATGTTTTATCTTCCATGAGTGTTGCGATTATACCTGGGGTATAAATAGATTTTTTGTCCTCGAGGTTTACAGTCTTTTCCAACTTTGGCAATTCTTATCATGAACCCAAACAAACTCAAACAAACTTTAAACAAGGATTGAATCTTAGACGTCCAATGCAGTTTCATGAGGCCAATATCCTTCATCCAGTATCTGCCTTCGATCGTGTCTCAAGGGAGAATTCTAGTCAATGGTGTAATTAACATCGCACTTCGGATCTTCGCTCATTGACTGATTCAAATATGTACTTCGATCAAACTACAGTCCTGACAGTGTACATAATTTGCCGGTGACTTCATCAAGACAATTATTTGCTGAAGAACCGATGGAGGGATGTACAAGTTGTCAAATTGAAGCAGATATTACCGGGATGGAGATTCGATGCTCGGGGTCTTCAAAAACGAGATGAAGAGAACAAGAGAGAGGGTGGTGGGACATGGATGGACCGTGATCATTTGCACATGGGACGAATGGAAAATCAATTCCCGAAACGAGATACGTAACTATCCAGTTCGGTATATAACTCATCGATCTTCCTCAATTAGGATTGCTGAACGTAATTATACACAGGCTCACGGTGGTTTTGGTATGTACGTGACGTGAAAATCGTGTACATCTATTATCGAATGTTTGCGACTAGTTTCCGGTGCTATCGGTGTTCGATACACCTTCTCTTCTCATGACCCACAGACAAAATTGATTACGCCCCTCCTCCTCTCTCTTTCCCTCTCAATCTCTCTCTCTCTCTCTCTCTCATTGGTGGTTTGCACGAGAACGAATCGTTCGCCATCTACGTGCATTCTACTTTGGTAGACGACTCTCTGTATGCATCGTAATTTTCACGAATAATTCATCTTCGTACAGGCGACTGGTAAATCGAGTTAACACAAAAGTCGAGAAACTGAAATATTGGAGAAATAAGTCTTTTGACCTTACGATAAAGTTTACATCGATGGGATGCTATGGAAATCAATTATTTTTAATTGCTTTCATTTTTTCTTGTGCCATTAAAAGTACGAAACATTACCAACACTAATCGACGAATTCTTATTAAAAATCTAGGAAAATCGTAAAACAATATATTTTTATTTTTAAAAAGTTTATCGTTAAAAAAACGTAAAAAAAACTTTATCGTTTTTGGTGCCCGAAAGGTATTTGAACATGAATGGTATTGAAACGTCGTGAATATCGACCCTTGAAAACAGCTATTTTTCGATAAACTATTTGCACTGCAAAATCGATTATTTATTGAAATACCTCGGCGTTCCCAGATCCGCAATATTTTTTCATCCGAACGGATATCGCAGGAAATTGAAAACAATGAAGTAGCTGCTGCGTAAACGCGCGATACGTTCATTACGAAACTTTGATCCCCTGAACTTTTCAACTTGCCGGTATTAAAGTACAAACTTTTGACGTCAGCAGGAGAAAGAACGATGCATGGATAGGGAAAGTCTGCTCGAAGTATTTAAACTCGTGAATTTCATTTATTATTAATATTTTAACTAAAGTAAATTGTGTCTTTGAATTATATCCAGGGACACAATAATTTAAACTGAAAAATAATGTATTTACTTAAAAAGTTCACGTTTTTACATTTTTATTTCAACTTTATCATTCTGAACAATAATTGAACAATAAAATTGATACGAATTAAACAAAATATATAAAAATAAAAAATTCAAATTTCTTTTATCGAAAAATTTGATCGGCGATTGTATTTATCGAGTATTCGACCGGAGATTTTTCCATTATGAAGTCGAAGGAAAAAAAAAACGTCCGAGGGGCGAAAGTCAGGTTGGTAAACGGTTTTCTTCGGTCGGACGAAAAAAGAATAGAAATATACGACGTCGTGGTCCCACCGTTTGGCCGAAGGTAGACTGACGGAGGAGGTAAGGACTAAAGCTTGTGAGGTATAAAAATTTGCATGCCAAAATGACGTAGACGAGGAGGCTAGTATCCAATTTTCTTTTCGACTTGGATAGTGCCTTGAGGCAGTGATGCGGTATGGCCGAAGGCACGCCAAGCCTGCAAGCTCAGAGTAGCCAAGATAGCACGAGAAGCCTCAATATCTACGGGTATACCAACAATAACTCCAGAAAGAGTTGGCCTCAAGAAGTTTGTACAAAAGCCTCTCACAATGTACTTGCTTTGGAAACGTGGGCTTCTCGTACCAGACTTCAAATTTTTGCCTGTTGACCTATCCATACACACAAACGCAATTTACAAACCAGCTGACATAACTCTTACGATTTGTCAAGCAAAATCACGAAGGATCAACTTTTATAGCATACAATTTTTTCTGTTTCTGTGCATATTAAATTCGTGGAACACGAACACGTAGGAAATTCCGTGTTTTATATAATTGGTGGGTTCGAACTTTTCATCGTTCGAACGCGACTTCCTTTCAATTTTTTGAAATATTTTTTTATTTTTATTATTTAAATTGATGGATTAGTATCCTGCTGCCAAATCGAAATTGATAAAGCTTGTATCGCTGAATAAAAATCCCGAAAAACGTAGGCGTGGTTTTGGTGGCTCGAAAAAGCAAAAAAAAATGTAGAATAAATAAAAAATCATTTTCATTGCGTTCCACTGTTATGAGCTTCAATATTCCAGACTATATTTGATGTATTGCAAATTTGTTGCTAATCTCTAAATAACAATCGTTAAAAACGTTTGCTTGATTTTTGAAATTCGATAAAATTCGGAAATTTAATAAGTTTCTTGAATTTGATAAATTTATGAAATTTGGTAGATTTATGAAATTTGATAAAAAAAATAAAAGAAAAATGTGCAGGTCACCCATTGCCGATAAAATTCTCAAAGTTATGGTTTCTTTTCTCGATGTTCGTTAAAAGATTGTTACGTATGTATTATAAATGTAATTACCTAGCGCCGATGAGGAAAAATGTGGGCGCTCGTTCCAGCAGCTTAAAGTGCTCCACGTGACTCTCGTTGCCCAGAAAACGTTGGCCAATCACCTCGCCTGTAACACACAAACGGGAAGCAAAATAAGATAAAGAACATACAGGTACGAATGGAAGGTGCGCTGAGTACATTCAATGAAGTGAGGGGAGCGTGTGTATTTCGCGTCACGACTCGATCGTAAATCGGCTTGGTGTGCACGAGACGGTTCGCCGAGGGATCGTGTAACGCTGTTACTACAAACGGGTATTGCGATCATTTTTTTAAATTCAACGTACAGCTGAGATGCACGGTAGTTGTTTAGAAAAGATGGTGGCCATTTGGCAATTGATATTCTTCCGATGTGCCCATTGGCGATTTATTTGTTACCATTTCTTATTTTTTGCATTCATTCATTTTTCAAAATTCACTACTAACGGCAAAAAAAATTATAATATTTTTCCAATAATAATAAAAAAGTTTTAGCAATACGTAACAGTTTTTGCAAAATCCAAAAGTAAAGAAAATTTACATTATTCCATTTAAAAAACATGTTATCTTTTTATCCTTTTTTTTAGAAACACTTTTTTCGTATTTTTAAGAGATTTCAGAAAAATACTGTTTCGTAGAAAACGACTGTAAAAAATCAATTTTATTTTTCGTTCGTATATTACGGAAACAGTTTTCGTTTTCCGTGAAGTTTCCAGAGAAACGGAAAGAAAGAACTGCTAATTCAAACGTCCATATTGATTATATAATTCAGGACTATTGTTACCCTTAATTATATAATAATGATAATAACAAAGTTCGCAGAATTTTTTATCAAAGGCGATCGCCATTTGTTAATTGATATCTTTCCGATATCGACTGGGGCGATTTATTTCCTACCCTTCAAAGCCAGAGAGTATTTTGCTGCTTTTTTTAAAAATCCGTATTGGCTTTTAATTGCATTAAGGCCTTCCTAGTTCTTTGTATTTTTTGCGGATCGAATTCTATTATTTTCCAGTAGAATATAATGCATCGAATTCAACGTCGTTAATTGCTTTACAATAAGGAACAATTCACGTTTTCCATTATGAAATAATAACAATTGACATTGCAGAAACGTTCTATTATAGGATGGGATATCAAAAAGTTTGGGGTAAGAAAAATATCAATTTCTGCTCAGTTAACAAAGAGGCCAAGGAGAGCACAATATTATTTATCAATGAATAACACCTAAAAAAAAAACAAAAAAAAAGTTTTCAACGACTCTCAATCCGGTGAAATCGTTAAATCCTAATAATGAATTCGATGAATGGAAATCTCCGAGGAAGAATACGAATAAAGAAAGAAAGTCCTTTCTTTTTACCTCCCTCTCAGTTTTTTTTTATTCCCATAGTTCTTCCTTACCATTGTTCGTCGGAGGTGAAGTGGCTGCGGCGTGCTTTGTCGCTCGGACGCGTGAGGAATAAATTAAAAGTGTTCAAGGAACTCGAGGTACGAGTGGCTCCGGCGCAATGACGAGGACGAAGGAAGAAAATACGAGAAAAGTTGAAAGAAAAAGCGAGAGGAGCAAGAGGTCCAAGAGTGGGAGGAGGGCTGAAAGTCACGATAAAAAACAAGAGCAAAAGGAAGAAGGTGAGTTATTTAAGGTGGAAAGAGAAGTAAAGTATGAAATTAAAAAAGCTTCAGACTAGCCCGTGACGCATAACTCTGGACTACTCGCGGTCATCTTGTTTTATTCACTTCCTCTATACCTTCTTCCTTCTGAACTCGCCCTCTCTCTCTCTCTCTCTCTCTCTCGATCCATTCATTTTTCCTATTTCCCCTCGTTCCTTTCGTTCGTCTCTTTCAGACTAAGACTCGGGCACGACGGGAGCCAGTTAGCTGGGGGATAATTAACTGTCTCTTGGGGATGCCCTGGTCTTGAGTTATTCCCACAAATTTTCATTAAGATGGAAAGTCCCGGTAGGAAGGAAACGAAAGCGAGAGAAAGAGAGATGAAAAGAACGAGGACAAGAGCAGGTAATAAAAAATCATAAAAATATCAGAGGTTAATAGGAAAAATTGAGTAAAAATGGAAGTGAATGAAGAACGAAAAAAAAAACCGAAAGAAAAAAATCTCTGGAGAAGTTACAACTCGGTAGAGATTCAATATATTTTACGCCCTGCCTGGACACACATTTTCCAGAAGTATGTATATGTACGTCATTCTCTGGGAAAAGCGATTCTTATTCTCTTCAATTATCCATTGGTGACATCTTTGCTGGATTTGCACTTTGAACCTCTACTTCCGGGCTTCGTTTCCGGAATATCCTCGTGTAGATACGTCCACGTATATATACACGCATACTCGTGTATTCTGCAGAGACAGAAGGAGGTAAATGGAAAAAGAGGGAAAACTGTAGAGAGGTTCGCGAAAGAGGGTTCAAGCCGGGTTCGGATGAAGCGAAAGGAAGAAAATATTACCCCTGTCAGTTTGGCGAATTTATGTCGAGCGTGAGAGAGCAACTAAACGAAAAATTGCGGAAGGAAGAGAGGTTGAGGTGCAAGGGAGGGAAAGGTAGTCTGTGATGTGGTTCATGCACGAGAGAGCAAACCAGCTATTTTCGAGGCCAAACGTATCGAGTTTCAAAGGGCGTGAGAAAAAAAGGTAGATAGGTTACATAGGCAAGGGGACAGCTTCGAGATGGTTTTTTGGGTATTCGAGAGGGTAGGAATCGTTTTCAATTATATCTCGTGTGAGAGTTCATTAGCTACGCGATTCCGACCAAATTCGTATCAGTCTGCACTTGTGATAATCGCGACACTCATGTGGGAATTTCACTGCGAAAAGTTGAGGGATCGAGTTAAGTGGTTTTGACTAGAGAAACAGGCGAGAGAAACGTCACCGGGATTGCTCCGGCTCAGCCGCAAAGACTGGAAGTCTTCATTCCGGGTCTTCATCCCAAAGCGGGTTTATTTAACACGAAACTGAAAATTTCTTGGTCTCCATAATGTATGCCTCTGATATAACGAGTTTGTGGGGTAAAGCCGGTGAGGCGAGATTAAGTTTTCGGAAAGTTTGAAATTTCGGCAACACACGGAACGACGGCTCTTTCCAACATCCCGAGGAGTGTGTTCAAGTAGTGGAAAGCCCCGTTCGAAGTTACGCAGGTAAAGCGAAGTCCGTCTATAGACGTTTCGAACTCGAAAGTCAGATGGTTGTCGCAGTAGTCGACTTCACGTATACATCGGACGCCTTCCACTCGAGGGTCTCCGAGTGTAGGGAGGATGAAGTACTCGAGAACAAATACCGATACAATACGCGCGGGTATGTGCGGACGCGTTTAAGGAACGAGCATACGGATTCTCGTGAAGACGCCAATCGATATTCGTTTCTACAGAGACAATCAACCCGGTTCGAAATTACTTCGATTTTACAGTACCGGAAGTAGAGAGAGGAGCCTTCCGGCGAAGTGGTTCTCCACGGTTCACATCCGTGTACACGGTTTTCCAACCTACCTTCACGATCCCAAAGCTTACCCGAAGCGTTTCAGCTATTTTGCAGTCCTGTCGCTTCCAGAACGAGAAACGTTGAGGAAGCGAGTCAATGAACGAGGGAAAACGGGAATGTCTTCAAAAACGACAAGTTACAGAGAAGACCAGACGTAGAAGCAGAAAGACAGAGAGAGAGAAAGAGAAAGAGGAGAATCAGGGGAAAACCCGGTACAGCACTTACTCCTACGTGAGATTAGAGGAGCTCACTCCGCAGTGTGCGAAACTTCAGCAACGTATTGAGACGGAAATAGAGCTGGCTTAAGAAGCAAGTGGGATTGGAAGCAGTGAAGCGATCAGTCAACTCTCCAATGAGACGTCTGTCTTACTATTCAGTAGTCTCGTACCGCAACCAGGTCAAGCGTTATAATTATGCGACGAACTCCCGTCACGTGCCATATCACAATCCCGTAATTGAGCAACAGCTCACTTGCGTAATGTGCACCAAAGAGAGTTGCCAAAGACAGTCGAGAGATGAAGAGTTGATAAGGGATATGTTTTTAAGTGAATTGGATACGAACGGGTGGTTGGTAGTGATCGTTATGCGGATTGCACTTTATCGCGAAAAGTCTT
The DNA here is from genome assembly GCA_030522765.1 of Ophioninae sp. B BG-2022a. NCBI lineage: Eukaryota > Metazoa > Arthropoda > Insecta > Hymenoptera > Ichneumonidae > Ophioninae sp. B BG-2022a. The sequence goes on along the minus strand of JAPYZJ010002810.1, from coordinate 6,688 downwards.
CTCGTCCGTCGATCGGTTGGAACGAAGTTGGTAAGAGTAGTCTTGGCAAGGTTCAAACTGGGACTGGTGGACGGGCATTGATTCGTAGCCAGTCGGGCCAAGCCATTATTACGAGTTGCTCAGGGCCAATTATAAGTCCAACTATCGGTAATATCGTTACTATCTAGGATCTAGCCTACAAAAGTTGGTCCGACCTACTAAGTGATCGGTTCACCTAGCTGGTCCCTTGTTCACCTTAACTACACGTACTTGCTCCAGCTCCCATGACTTCCTGCTGTAGAGTTGAACCGCGGTAAACCCTGGAGTGTACTCTGTGGGAAAACTAGGCTGAAAGTGATCGACCATCCTGTGGTCTGGAAAGAGGCCACTTTGTTTCTCAAGCAACGCGTATGAAAGAGGACTGGGATAAAGGTAGACACAGGATTGCTTGGATGGCGAATGAATGATTGTAGAGTAGGGTAGAAAAGGGCGGCCGGTGTGTGCGCTGTTAGATTGAATCGAGATTGAGAAGGTGGTAGGGGGCGTTGCGGTAGCGTACACGGGAAGCCCCTTAGGCCCTCGTTATCGGTGCTAAATGGGTTACGTGCTCGAGCGTCAAGGGGGCAAAGGGGTAGAGAGACCCGCAAGCGCAACCCTTGGCTCTACCCTCCCCCCCCTGGGCTCAAGCTTCTCACGAAAGTTTCGCTTCTTTGCGTTTTCTTATCTTCCGTTTCGGTTGATAGTAGTAGTGTTGGTGGTCGATGCTGCAACGGATGCAACGGTGTGCAACGTTCTATCCGCGTTCCCCCCAAGCTTTCGCCTCTTTTTCTTGCCCTTTCCTGCCCTTCTTTTTGGCCCTTTATTACCTCGGTATCTTCCTATCCTTCTTTCGCATCCTACCGGAAACAACCTTTTTTTTTGGTGCACTCTTCTCCCTCGCGTTTTCTCTCTCGAGTACGGGCTCTGTTGGACTTTACCCTGTTCCCATCTTTTTTCCTTGATCTTACAGTCTCCATCATCGTTTCCCTGAAGCTTCGATGTTTGTGACGGTGCATATACACAAACACACACGTTGGGTACCAGGCGCCATTTGCCTTTTATCGGCTTCGGGCATTGTGCCCGCTTCTTCAGTCGCGCTTATAGATCCTTTTTCACATACATGCTCAATGGGCCGCGAAGAAGCCGACGGTGTGAAAACCTCTCGGAGACGATCCGCGAGAAACGAACTCCCTGTGTGTACACGAAGCGACCAACAAAACCACGGGTACCGTCTCTTACCCGTAAAAGTGGAGACACACACAACCGACCATCCAACTCGCATCAGAAATGCCACGAAATAAACGACGCGAGAAAGAAATCCCGAGACGCAGGGGAAAAGGGAATGGTAGCGAGACTGCTAGGAAAATCGTACGAAAAATGACGTCCCTTTTGCATCCAAGGCAACCCACGTGTGCATGCATAGCTTTAATAATGTACTTGTCTTACGTCATAGCCTGCCATAACGTTTCCATTTCGACGATTATATGAATACGGATCCAGCCAACTAGGAAGTCTGGGAAAAGGTAGGGAATACTCGTGATGGTTCGAAAATATGACGAAAGTGAAGGATGCTGGAACTGAGTCAACAGAGGATTGCCGATCAATCAGTAATGCCACTCGTCGACGTAAATGGATAAATACAGTTATAAAAACAATTATATTGATAAGTATTATCAAACCGTTCGCAGTTACGCATCTTTATTCATGCCTGCTTTGGTCTAATAATAAAAATATCTAAACAAGAATATTCGTGCTGATATTGTGAAGCAAAATAATAAAAATGGAAATTGAAATTAAACCGGAAGAATATAATTTTGAGGTTATATCTACCACTTTTGGTACTTGTGTTTATCTAGTTGAGCAAAGTTGGCGCAATAATAGTTAAGAAGTTTTCTGGGACATTTGGCATGTGGAAATGAAACGGATTTTGCGTAGACGGGATCATTTGATCAGGATTATCATTTGGATTCGCCAAGTGGAGCAAAGAGAAATGTAATTTTCTTATGAAGGAACTGTGGTGCCCTTCAGCATTTTTAAGTGTAAGGTTAATTAGCTTAAGCGGAGGATGTGAAAAGAACGAAACCGGTGGACCTATGGTCGAAGTAGTAATTGTATTTAAGTTGGCTGAGTCGCACGCGATCTCACGCCAGACTCTTGGGCCCTTCGTTGGGTTTTTTATTCCCACTCGTTCTCAGCCGGATCCATCACTCTGGCAAATACATTAAATATTCGCAGATCACATGGAGAATCAGTAAATGATCGCTGGCACTTTCATTAGCTGTATAAAAAGTTAGGCTTGTCTCTTTGTGTTGCAAAATCCAAAAAAAGGTAATTATGTAAATATATGGAAAAGATATTTTCATAATGACTTTGATACTACATATTTCATACAGCATGATCCCGAGGCACCGGTAAAATCTAGATGAGGATAGATTAGTCGAAATCTCGTTTACGATCGAGAACCGGACGATCACTAGTTTGACTTCATTAGAATAGATTAGATTGGATGATTAGAATAGCTCGTTGCATTATACTCAACGGGAGTCATTTTCGTACGGCGTGTTAATCTAGGTGGCCATCGCGCGACTCCGTTTCAGATTGTATCGGCTCTGAAAAAAAGAGCAAACGCGGTGCTTCGCAAGAGCGTGGGTGAACGAAAAAAGTTAAGTGGTTGGTTCGTAGGCGCGTATGACGTCACGTTACCCAGACGAGTAGGTATTCTCTCGAAGGCCTATACCCGAGTGCGCCGGCGCGAATAACGTTGAGATTGTATCATCCGGTAAATTTTCCATATATTTCAGGGAATTTCGTAACCTCGAATGTTGGCTTTTCCAATGAAGAGAACGAAAGTTTTCTCGGTCATTATTAAGGTGGCCATTGAATCTAGGTCTTGGGATTATTAAATGGAAAGAAGTGGAAAAAGGAACGCAACTGCCGGCTGAAACGAGATGATATATTACAAAGTGTAAAGCCTAGATGTGGCAGGGCCAAGCCCGGATGAGCGTGAGTCATAGGTTCGTCACGCGAGTACGGGATAGTTCGAACAACCCCTCAACACCGTGAAAAGGTTCGTCTCCGTGTTCTCCGTGGTTGGCGGTCGTCCCAAAGCTCGTGTCCGTGTTCAGATATTTTCTTCGGTACCGCGCTGTGCCACTCTGCTTCACTCACCGCCTCGCCCAGACATCGCCACATGCCTTTTACTACCCCCATTCCCTTGCTAAACTCAGCCCTGCTTTAGCTACTCCTCGTTCCTTCTTCTTCGACGAATCCTCTTGTTTCTCCTCGCTCTCGAGACTCCGGGCTTGACCTAACCTAACTCAAGATGGAGCCGTTAACACAGCCGCGAAACTTTCCAACAAACTTTTTTCAGGTGACAGCCGCAGGGGTTACGATTCAATTCGGGAAGTTTACGAGTACAGCCGGATAGACCCTGCCAGAGGTGTACCTTCGTTTCCTCGTATAAACATCGCTTTCGAATTATTTCGAGAGCAAACTTTGTTGACTCTCATTCCGCAGCTCTGCTTTTGTCACCTAGTGAATTCTTTATCCGGCTATTTCGCGGATGTTTCATTTACAGTCGTTTGTAATCCTTTTGGGCCGGAAGATGCATCAACGAAACGAGGTCTTTCCAGAACTCTATTCGAGATAATCAGCATAGTTTCACAGTTGATTGGAGTTGTCGATCCGATTGCAAAATACCCGAAATACTTTCTCACTTTGGCTAGTCCTTGAGGCATTCCCAAATGCTTTTGCGAGCTCCGTACATTCGTCCGAGTGTTTAGCTAGAGGGGCTTTCCGAAAAGCAGTACCGGTTCGATAGTAATTCATTGTACTCGTGTGTGGCGAGAGATTCCAAAAAGTTGGAAGCCCGAGGAGCGATGATGGTAAACTTCCCGTTACCCCAGTTCCAGTTGCAACGTTACCAATGAATCAAACGTTTGTTCCAGAAGTTATTGCGTTCGATAACGATGTTAATGACGTCGAGCTCGATTAACTACCGTCCAGGGTGTATTTTCTTCCATACGGAGGTTCGCTATTATGCGTTCAGCCAACGATGGCGCATCAATTTTCTTGCCCTTCGCAATTCCCAGTAAATAGACGGTTCACCGGTGTTTCTTTCTCACAATGTTGCCCACGGACCCCACATTGATCGCTGGAGACTGCCTTAAAAAAAAAACCCAATACCTGCGGTTTCTTCTACTATCGGTAGGGACACCGGACCAATCGCCTAGTATCAGCCACTTTTACGAAGCTACCAAACGTCGTAATTTATTTTGGTGAATAATTCATTTGCTCGTTGCTCGTAGATTCCTCAGGGTAACGCGCTGTGAACGCGCGTACACCCACCAGGTGTACATCGATACCATAGGATAGGCATAGTCATCAATTGTTTACCTACAGTTAAGAGTTTGCCCGTGGGCAGAACAAACAGCGTTTAATCAATAATACTTTTCGTTGTTATAAATAATGTACCGGTGAATCAGGGATTTCGTTGGTTAGCTCATTTATTCGGGATTGTCATGTACGTACGACCGTTTACGAGACCTGCGCAATGTTTGATTCCTCCACGCTTGTCCTACAGCTCCCGTTTTATCATTGCTTCAGGTACTGGGTTACATCGAGTTTGCTCCATTTTCCAGGCCGTTGTTTCCCTCCCTGCGTATCCGTCGCGGCGTTTGCTACTCTCGTAATCCCAGTTACACGTACATCATCCGTGAAGCTACCAGTCTCGTTGAACACTGATATCTCGTCAATCAAACCCGATACTAAACTGTCCGGCGAACTCACGGGCGGCCTGACAACGGCTGGGAGTTGGTACAACAGCGAGGACTGGTCGGGAATGGTATATATCGGTAGCGACCGGTGAAACCGTACCCAGCGGTGCATGTACACTCATTTCTCCATCGCGTGCTATAACTGTGACGCACCCGTTCGTATTCCCCGGAAATCGATCTTCCGGCATTCCCGATGTATTAGCCGTACGTACGTACGTGGTAACTTTGGATGACGCGACATTAATGTAACATGACTAAGCCAATATGCTTGATGTAGGCTTCGAATGCAAAGAGGAAAGGGGAAGGGGGGAAACCCGCGAGGGTTAATGGAAATGAACAAGGAGGCAAAAAGAATGCTAGGGGTGTGCAGCACTTTTTAGAGCTATGACTACGGTCTTGAAAGAATAGGGTAGAAAGGTATCACCAACATTGGATGGAAACTGGTCATTCCATCCAGTTCGACAAAGCTGAAAGCCTGGTCTCATCAAACAGCTATTTTTCCAGGAAACATCGAGAAGACCTCGAAATCCGAAAACATCCAAACAACTTGAACAGAGATGGAGGATACCAAGTGAACCCTATTTGGAACACCGTCCTCCCGGTTTTTTAATTGACCAGCTGATCAATTGAAACATCTGATTGGCTGGCGCAGTGATCGGGAACGATGACTGCAACTATATAAGGAAGACCTGAAGTTCGGGAGCTTCAGTATCGGAGCTCTCAGACCTGATGATGCAGACTGTAACGTTTTCGAAACGTCGGCATAATGCTGAACCTCGACACGGCATCCATCCGAAAGCCACAACTTTTCAAAAGGTATCAGTGGTTGACGATGAACGACGCTCCAGTACAGAAGAGATTGTCTTCGCGTTAATAGACGTAGAATCAATAAACGCCGAAGAACCGTCAACTCTCCGACGATGTTGTACAATTCCGTGACTCCGTCATGTCAGCACAACTAAATTCATTACCGAAGTGACTGAAGAGCTATACCGCGTTCACAACTATTATGCACGAGCAGCGAATCGCGTTAATACGATTTCTCGGTAGCGATGTTACATCCCCTGAAGCCTTTATCGCTCATGGTACCTTATATTTTACTGGAACACGATCCACTCTGCCGAAATACAGGCTATTATTCCAGAACATCACGAAATTACACTCCGCTGAATTCCCATGTATCACGGATCACATAGATTCCCGAGGTTAGGGCGAGCTTCGTATCTTTTATTGAACCAATCAAATTTATCGATTCGCCATACCGCGAGTAAACGAACTAGGGGAGCTCGTGGCACTTCCATAAGGGTTGTCTCAGCTCCGCAACGATGACGCTATTTCAATGAGTCAGCTTGAAGTACACGGTAGGGACGATTCGCTAAAGGACGTATACAGGGTGTCCGACGGAAGAATGTCATTCGTAAAATGGGAGGTTGGGGGCGAAGTTCTGAGGCTATTGATATAAGCATGTACGGTTCTCGGATCAACGCCTGAATTGTTATTAATTTTGAAAGGCAGCCAATCAGGCACGCCCGTTTAGCGGGCTTAGCCGAGAAATAATTATTATATTTAGACGTTTAGTGTCATATTGCAGGTCTATGTAGATGTATTTTTATACCTTGAAGACAAACCCACCATTTACTTCGTCTTGAACTCTCCATTTCTAGGGAAAACTGTTGAAAAAATATTCTAGAAAGGTTTTTCGCATTTTCCCAGTCTAATTTTGCACTTTCGGCAAAAACTCGGGCATATTCGTAATCAGCGGAAAATTTCCCATTAAATAGAGCCTTTTAGATGTGTAAAAACGGAAAAAAAATTTTTTCGTCTTCCCTGGCCACTTTTCCAGAATCTCAGAAATCACGATATTTCAAAAGGTCGTAGAGTAGGCTTCTTCTATG
>JAPYZJ010002809.1:0-32940 GCA_030522765.1 Ophioninae sp. B BG-2022a | reverse complement strand
TCGCTAGTGCCCGGAGGGGCGGTACCCCCACCATGCGGACTCTCCGGCTCGGGCGCGTTCGATTGGCTGCCGTAAAAAATTCATAACAATTCAGGGCTTGATCCGGGACCCATACATGCTTATATCAATCCTCTTAGAATTTCACCCTCTACCTCCCATTTCAATGATGACATTCTTAGCTGGAACACCCTGTATACATGATGGATGGAAAGCTACTAATACTGGCACCCTCTTTTCATGACAGGATACTTTGTCGGAAGTGAATCGTACGATGCCCGGCTGCAAATTCGATCGCACAACTATGGGTGAATTCACGGCTAAATATCCGCACATGAGGAAACTCATTTATCTGAGGTTATGGCATAAGTATTTCTACCACGATGGTGACGTTATCATTGTGGAAAAATCCGTTCTCCACATAGACGGAATTGCAGCCCGAACACCACACAGGACGTTGGCCAATATCGTACAGTGGCATCAAATACATCAGGAGGCTTGGAAGTCATCAGAGTTGCGCCAGAGATCTGACAAATTTACCGAATTGATTAACGGACCTAATCGCAACACTGAAAAGTGGCAGAAGTGCGTTTGGATTGTTCTCAAGAATTTGGGTTTTAGCCTTGGAGCATTGTATTACAGGGCGCACGTTACTCAAGACATGGTTAACGACATCGACCAAATAGATACTTTCGTTCTACAAACGCTACACGACAGCATCTACGATGTTGGTTTCACCTCTTTTTGTTTTGTTTCACAACAGAAAAAAATCATTAATGATAAATGACTGTTTAATTATCGATGGATCGTTATATTCTCGATTTTTGCGACCCCTTCAGGCTAAATGGTTGGATGATACGTCCAGATTGAAAATTATCGAAAAAGTCGACCTAACTACCGGCGAAATTGAATCTCTTTATAAGGAACAACGCGACGAAGAACTCGCGGAATTTTATGAAGATCTCGAACTGCCTACGGGTGATTTGGACGACAGTTTAGCGTTGATAAAAGCCTTTAAGAATCGGAAAAACATCTCTGAAGAAGTGTTGGCGGACGCGTATTATGACGACGCCTCGAATAATTACGGTAAGTTTTCTCCATACATTCGCAGCTCATGAATCTCCTCGTCAATAGGTAATTATTTCGTTTGCTCTTAATACGCAGAAATGTTCGCTATACACACTTTGGACGATTACTATAATCTATACCGACCGGAAGTTCTCAACTACGCCGCTCTAGGATCTCTCATTGGCCATGAAATGATTCATTCTCTAGATGACGTTGGACAATCTTTATCCGAGAAACCTGATCCAGAGGCACCGTGGTCCCCTAGTAGTAAAGAAACGTATTACCGATATATCAAATGCTTGATTCACCAATACGGAAATTATACGGTTGATGAAGTTGGCCTCAACGTACGTCATAAAATTCATTTTAATGAAGATTATTCAATACATCATTGGGAATTCGTTTATCTTTAATTTTCATTCACCATCATCAATGCCTGTATTTCTCTTCTTTCATTTTGCTGTATCCTAAAATAAAACCAACGATTGATTTTTTCCAGGTGAATCCTTATCTTACTCTAATCGAAAATGTAGCGGACAATTTAGGAACCCATGCTGCTTATGGCGCGTATCTCAAATGGGAAAAAGAAAACAGGCCAAAACGAAATCAACAGCATCTTGAAATGCCCGGATTTACAGCTACGGAAAAGCAAATGTTTTGGATCAGTATAGCCAGTACTTGGTGTGATCGTTACCAAAGACTGGAGCTGATGAACGCTGTTCTTACGAATATTCGCAGTCCTGCGAAATATCGAGTCAACGGAGTTTTGTCCAACAGTCCGGAATTCGCACAGGACTTCCAATGCAAATCCGGATCCAGAATGAATCCTAGTCAAAAGTGTAATTTGTGGCAAGATTGGTATTATTCGTAAATGATTTACATATTAATTGAATTGGCCTACTACTCCAGTCCTGTCACATGATAAAATCGTAAAACCAAATCTTCCGTCGAATATCGAAATATTCGAATTAACGGATTTTTTTTTTTGCAATCAAATGCTTTTTGTCCGTACGATTGAATACATAGATACGATAATAATCGTAATTATTATATCGACGATATTAATAGTCATTCGAGAAACTGTGATTTATATTTATAAATATTTCACCGTTGTTTCAACGTTTATAAAAACGACGTCTAAATTCCCATTGTATTTCACTTTCACCACAAGTTATAATAATCCCTTACAATAATGTATATTCGCATTGGTTGTATTTTATTCTAAATAAAGAAAATCTATTAACGCTTCAACACATTAGAAATCTTTTGCACCTTTCCACGAGTGTAATAATGTCAAAATATTATTAACTTTTTACACGGAAATAATCTTTGATTTCTAATTACTTTTTATTCGAATTCCGTTGATTTTTCATTTTTTCAAACGTTTTTCAATCGTCCAAATTTTCCAATCGTAGTGAACTTCACTTTAGCCTAAAGTCAAGTTCAGTTTTCGTCCAATCTTCAATTTCCATGTCCAAAGTAATGAAGTTTTATAATTTTAGTTTAATGATCAAGTAAATATGTGTTGATTAAAAAGGAAAAACAAGAACAAAAAAATCTAAAAATCACCCCCCTTCCGATTTACAGGGCAGGGGTGTGATTTTTAATATCATAAAATTATCAGTTATTTTTTCGAGTAAATTAGTCAAGTATAGGTCGCATATATAACTAAAGTATACAATAATAAAAATAAAAAAAACGATACTTACGGTCTAGACATTTTTATAGCACTTTTTATCACAGTAGGTAACACAAACTAAGTTTTTTTCCAATTGCCACGAAATAACCTAATGACATTGACAATTGATTAATGATGTTTGTTGCCACGTAAAAAAAAATAAAAATTAGTATTCAATGCCATTACTAATTATTAGAAAAAAAAATCAAAAATATATTTAACTGCGGTATAAAATCACGACTAAAAATATGTCACCTACAGGTGACACTGGGAATTAGAGTTAAAGCAATAAGGCATATAGGTACTTACTGCAATTTCAATTTCAAAAAGCAACATTCCTTTTAACTTTTCATAGAAAGATTTAATTATAATTTTAATTATAAGAGTGAAAATAGAGGGCGTAATCGAGATGAAAAAAAAAAATCCATGAGATACCTACGTTGATGAATCTGTTCCCTGATGATCGCTGCCTCCAGCAACGAGAAAGTAATTTCTCTATGCCCCGTTACGTTTACCGGGTATTCCTGTATGCTGAGTAAATATTCGGTGATATCCACCGTGCTATGTTGTTTTGACGGTTGTCCATAAAGTTCCCATGGGCTTATTACGACTCCGGGCAATGGCCGACGCAGAGAGAGATGGATAATTTAGTTTATAAAAGAGAGAGAGAGAGAAAGAGAGATATTGCGAAAAAGAGAGAGAAGGAAAAAGAGAGGTATTGATTCAACGATGATGTTTATTCCCTCTCTCTAAAAACAGTAAAGTAAAAAACAAAAATTAATGTATTTAATAAAATATTAAAAAATAGAACAATTTGTAACTTGAAATAAATTCGAAAATAAATTTATAATTAAAGACTAAAACTAACTAAAGAAACTGATGTAACTTAAAAAAAAAAACAATACAGCTGGAAATAATTATTATATTTAGACGTTTAGTGCCATATGACAGGGCCACGTCGATGTATTTTTATAGTTTGAAGACAAATCCACCTTTCAATTCGCTTTGAATTCTCCATTTCTAGTGAAAAAAAAAAGGAAAAAAAATATTTCAAAATCCTTTTTTGCATTTTGAAAATCTAATTTTCTACTTTCGGCAAAAACTTGGGCATGTTCGTAATCAGCGGAAAATTTACGATTAAACAGATTGTTTTAATACTTTAAAAACGAAAAAAAAATATTTTTCGACTTTCCCGGCCACTTTGCCGAAATCTCAAAAATCACTAGACTTCAAATGGTGATTTTTGAAGTGGACTTTCCGGGATAACTATAAGAGAGATCGATACGAATCCAACCTCATTATTTAAGTCAGGCAAAAACCTTTTCTAAACACCCTAATTAAATCTCAATAGCATAAAAAAAGCTAACTCTACGACCTTTTGAAATTTCGTGATTTTTGCGATTCCGGAAAAGTCACCGGGGAAGTCAAAAAAATTTATTTTCCGTTTTGAAAGTATTAAAAGGGTCTGTTTGATCGTAAATTTTCCGCTGATTACGAATATACCCGAGTTTTTGCCGAAAGTAGAAAATTAGACTAAGTAAATGCAAAAAACTTTTCTATAATATTTTTTTATATTTTTGTGCTTTTTTCGCAGCAGGAATATTTCGGTGAACAAAAAAGTTACGCAAAAAGGTGATAAGCGGTGCTTCACCCTTCGAGAGCTTTTGTCCCCGCTTAAGGGTCGTCTTCGGATGACCCTTTTGGAAATGAGGTTATCCCCGGTATGTTTGCTCGAGAGCTTTCAGCGTCTAGACTTTTCAGCAAGTATCGATATCCCTGAAAAAGTTTTTCGTAGCACTTTCATAATCGTCGTTTCGACTCCTTCGCGAAATTGTTTATAAATAATTTATCAATATTATTTATTATTAAAAAAAATATTAAATATAGTAAAATAGAAACGATTATATTACAAAAACATTTTATTAATTATGGATAAACGTTATTATTATTAGTATTATTATTAGTATTCTTTTTCATTAATTTAATGAAATTTTCAATTTGCGAAATAATTTATTTACTATAGTATTTGATAATTTATATTAATAATATAATTATTTAATATAATTTAATAATATTTCCTATATTATTTGATAATTTATATTAATAATATATTTATACATAAATCTAAAATATATAAATAATAATATATACGTTTATTACTTTATATCGTATTATTATTATTATCGATAATATAATATTTTACGAACATTTTATTTTATCGACATTTGTTTATTGTATTTTGAGGTTGAATGCACTAAAGCTAAAAATACGCTATCAATAATTCCGGAAGTATGTAGGATGCCAAAACGAACCCAGTGAAATCCTGACACTTGAGATGCCAACTTCACACACGTGGCTATCAATGTTTGGGTTCGTTCGAAGGAATAATGCTGTATAAAAGCAGCTGGATAAAATTTCATCCTATGCCAGCACGTTTCCGTATTCGTTTATAAAATTGGTTACTTTCCCTACCAGACACGAGAATTCCTTCCAATCCATTCCCAGGGGTTGAAATTGTTCAGGCTCTTTTCGTGTACGTTTCGTTATCCATACCCCCTATTTTTGTCTCTTTTTCTTATTCTCGTCGCTCGTCGCTGTTTTTCCCCTCCTATGTATAAATATACGTATTATACGTATCCATAGATTATATACAGTCTCTCTCAAAAGTATTAGACACCCTGTACATTTTCCATTCAGACAAAATTTAATTTTTCAAGAAAAAAAAAATGCACTTTTTTCCTCAAAAAATAAAAACTAAAGTTGAGGATGTACTTTTCGAAAATCTTATCGCTGAATAGGCAAATACCTATTTTTTCAATGTCCGGCACGCGATTTTGTAAAATCCGAAAATTGCGAAAGAAAACTCACATTTTCAAAATTACGTACCTTCTGCGAAAAAAATCACAAAAATCAAAACGAACAAGCAAAACTAAGCTAATTTTGTCCTCTTTGAAATGACTTTTGGCGTATTGGTGTAAGATTTTTTCTCGCTGAGATATTTAATTTTTTGTCCTTAAATAAAACATACACGTTGTCTAATACTTTTGAACAAGACTGTATATATATTTTTTTTTTCTCTTTTCGTGCAGACGCGAATCCCTGCGGAGCCAGGGAAGCAAGAAAGTTCCGAGACCCGTAGAGATAGTAAGAAAAATGCGAAAAGTGTATTGAATATATTTTCATTGTCGTAACGAGTTAGCAGTGGGAAAAAGTTGTCAACGTATTTTTGCGGTACTCGTTGCGAAGAAAGGTTGAACCCTGGAAAAAGCGAAACGTCACAGTGACGCGTCACGCGAGTGGTCACTCGGCAAAGAAAATAACCTCAAATTCCATTGGGTCGAAAGAAAAAAAAATGGATTAAATCCCCTCAAAATAGAGATAGTTTCGATAAAAAAAATTCACGATGGGTTAAACTACCGAATTATTGTAATCATAAATTTCCCAATATTCAATTATATACTCAAAACTGAAAAAAGGTCAGAACTCTTTTTTTTTTTCATTTATCAAAATACATCTCAAAATATTGGCAATTTGCAATATTTTGAGTTTTTTTGGGTTTGTTTGGGTTTCAAACCCAATTGTTTTTCGTTTTCGTTTTTCCAATAGGATTTCTCACCAAATCGTTTTTCAAATTCGTTTTTTTTTCCCAAAGTGAAAAACTTTTTTTTTCACGAATTAAAATACATATAGTATGATTTTTAACATATCAAAATGTACTTCAAAGAGCTTCCGTATTACGATCGTACATCATATGCTAATTCGAGGCAATATATTGCTTATTCAGATGAGGCCTTTTCGAATCAATCTCCCCCCCCCCCCCCCCCCACTTTTTTTCGAGATCCACGAAAGGAGATATAAAATTTCGAAAAATGTTTTTGGAGATACCTCGAAGAGTACAGATCCATTCCTTTACAGACAAGATTCATTTCCAGACTCTCGTAAAACTCTTTGGAGCTATTCACTGCTGTACAGAAAAAGACATCTCATTTTATTGCCGAAAATAAGCTTCCCTTGACGTGGTCCAGTTTAAGATTTGCTCGAGCAATTCCTTCACGTGTAAAGTCCGCGAGACTCTGTCTATCTATCTCTCTCTCTCTCTGTCGTTTTCCGTTTTACGAGGGAGTCTCAGTTGAACCAGAGACGATTGCATCTTGCTATACGAAAACGCCATAAAACGTCGACTATTGGGAAACGAGGTAGCCACCGAGAACGATAAAAGAAAGAATTAAAGTATCTTGAGTAAAGCTATATCAATGATTTACATTCGACTCGATTGATCCTCGATTTTCCTCGTCAAAGGATATTAAAGTCCTACTTTTTATTTTTAATGTTTTTATTATTTATTTATTATTAATTGTTCGATATTTTATTTATTATTGATTTTTTAATCATTTTTAATTTTTTGATAATTCATTTAACACTACTTTTTTTAATAATTCAATTATTTTCAATTTTCGAAATATTTTTTCTTTTTCTATTTTTTGATAATTCATTTATTTTCAATTTCCGAATTATTTATTCATTTCCTATTCTTTGACTACTTTTTCATGATTAATTTTTTTAATAATTCATTCATTATTATTACTCTATCATTATTTTAATTTTTTTTATTTTATCAATTTTTTTTCTTAATTTTTCATAAAATATCTATTATTCTTTTTTGTTTTATTATCTTCTTCTGCCGAAATAAAAAGTACATGGGGCGACAAAAGGACCCCAAAGGAAAAATCGAAGAATGCAGTCACCCCTATGAATTTAAACATAACCAAAGCCAAGTAAAAAAAAACAGCAGAAATGAAAACAATGGCGAGGGGATAGGGGGTGGGGGTGTATGGACTCTCGAAAGCGCAGAACTCGTTCGATTCGAGGGCGCAGCGTTGTATCGATGTAAAATTATTGAGGCCGGGGTCATAAATCCTCTTAGGGATTACGTGAGTTATCGGATCTACTTGGTCTTCCGTAGTTCAACACACGAAACTCCAGTACGAGGATCGAGCGGTTATGGAGAGGGTGCGTACGTATAATTCACTGATGAAATGTGTATTTATTGGCCACATCCGGTTGCCCGGATGTCAGTTCATCTCGCATATGTATATATATATATATATATATATATATATATATATATATATATAGGGTAATATTATAAATATTCGTTTGGGTCTCGATATTGACCAAAGTTCGAGTTCCCAACAACGTTGTACCTAATTCAACTGACTTGTACCCAATTCCCCTTTTCGATTCAAAAAATTCCTAATTAATGCAAAACTGAGCCAATTTGGAGTGAAAATTTCGACCCCGTCAAATTTGGGTTTGTTTGGGTTTGGATAGGCACGAAAGTACCTACAAACCGACATCACCACTGATGAATTTGAATTGGGGGAAATAGAGATTTTTTATTATTTCCATAAGTCATAGGGTTTTGATGTTTGAGGCAAACGACAAAATATTTAATAATAATTCTTACCAACCCAAACAAATACACACAATATTAAAGGTGACGAAAAAAATGTTCATCAATATAAAATATATATCGGTTGTTTTTATTTGTTTGGGTTTGTTTGGTTTTGCTGACTTCTGCACCAACTAATTTGGTAATTAACGAACGTCCAACGATAATTTCAACTCGAATCGAAATTCGAATCTATTCCCGTTCACTCCACCCGAACAAATCCAAACAAACCCAAACAAACCAGAACTAAACTTTTTTTTTCATTTGGGTTAGAAAGAAATTGACGAGTTTGGTGATGTCCGCTGCGAGACCTTGATTCGGTTTACCAGGGACGATAAAATACCAGGCCATAATTACGTCCAAACATACAAGCTTGGACTACGACTGGTTTGAGGTTTGTTTGGGGTTGGGGGAGACCTGGGAGAAACCTGGGGAACCCTGGGGGAAACCTGGGGGACCCTGAGGGAAACCTGGGGAAACCTGGGGAGACCTGTGGAAACCTGGGGAGACCTGGGGAAATCTGGGGGAAACCTGGGGAACCCTGGGGGAACCCTGGGGAACCCTGGGGGAACCCTGGGGGAGACCTGGGGGAAACCTGGGGAACCCTGGGGGATCTCTGGGGAACCCTGGGTGAAACCTGGGGGAAACCTGGGGAACCATGGGGGAGACCTGGGGAATCCTGGGGAAACCTGGGGAACCATGGGGGAGACCTGGGGAAACCTGGGGAAACTGGATCATCAAGAATTAAAGCCCGTGTTACACGAGCCGGTTTCCAAGGAAATTTTCAACGATATCTCGGCCCCGTTGACCACCAAGGTAAATCCTTCGTTACGAGTATCCACCCACCCCAGAATGGGGTGGCTCAAGGGATTCCAGGGCCAAAACCAAAGAGCGATACATAACCGCCACGGTGACTCGTAACTAGGGTGTTTTAATCGGGTACCGGAAAATACCCAGTCACCCTCCTCCGGTCAGTATCTTCGGACTGGTCGAGCCACTATGCGCTTGCGGTTTTACCCGGTGTGTTAATAAGCCTGATATATTGGGGTTCGGACTTCCTTTCTTCCACCTTGTATTTCTCACGATTTTTTTTTTTTTCGCGATCGCATCGAAATAATCGTGGATATTTCGTGCGGACGTAATTGAAAATTCGTTGCAAAATTATGACTTGAATGAAACTTGATTAAACAGTTACACCTTAAAATAAACTCAACGTACTAGTGAAGTCAATATTGTCAAATTCGAATAATCTATTATTTTTTTGAAATTTTAATTAAGATTTGAAGGACTCGATTAATTTAAAAAAAATTTTAATTAATATTTAAAATATTCGATTTATTTTTATTGAAATTTTAATTATCCTTTGAAAAATTTAATTATTTTTTCAAGTTTTAATTAAGTTTGAAAAAAATTGTTCACAAAATAAATTATTTTTTCAGAAATTCCGTGCTTCGTTGGAAAATTAAATTAGTTATTAAAAGAACGTTAATTATTGTAAATGTAACGTCTAATTTTTTATTTCATAAACTATAATAGTATCTAAACAATAATGAATTTTTATAAATATAGTAATTTTACATTATTCTTGTAAATACTTTTTTGTTTTTGTTTTGACGTCTCATAATGTCAAACACAATGAAAGCCCCATTTGTGGCATGCTCGTCGTCATCGCGCATCATTATTGTCCCCCGACGAGACATCGATATCAGCTGAATACGAATAAGCTATATCATCCCTCGCAATTCAAGTTCATACGCGAGCTCGGATTTCTTGCGTGTCAACGAGGATCGTAAATGCATAGATGCCAAGAGAGCCACACACAGGAATCAATCGAACGCAGTACGTGCGCGTGGCTTGATAAAAAAAAATTTTTTCAATAATAATTTTTAAAAAATAAAAAAAGATATAAAAAAAATTTTTTTAATCAAAAACCTGTCGCGAAAAAAAGAGCATCGAGAGATCATCGTGGGCAGAATAATTACGAATGGTTCGAGAATACCTCTGATGATTATAAAATTCAAAAATAAAATTGAATTGAATAAAAAAAAAAGAAACAATCAGAAAACGAGTGAAATCTTATATGGGGAACGAATAACTGCTTATTTGTTTGTGCTCGTCATAAATCGTGACTTTGAAGTTTAAATAAATCAAACAAAAAATTCGAGAAAAGAATTGTTGGAATGAATGTTTTTTATTTTTGTTTTTTTGTGTCTTTATTGTTAAGAGACTTTTTTTTGCTTAATTTAAGCTGCTACTTTTTTTTATTAATTAATAGATGGGTTGATAAATCTTATTAATGAGTAATTATACGAAAATATATTATACCAGGGAACAATTTTTATTTTTTATGGATTATTTTCTAGTATTATTATAAATTGACATTTTGTTTGAAAAATAAATGTTCCTTGAATTTTGGAAATTAAATTTCCATTAAATTAAATTAAATTTTGGAAATTAAAATTCGATTAAATTAAAGTAAATTTTGGAAATTAAATTTCCATTAAATTAAACTAAACTTTGGAAATTAAATTTCCATTAAATTAAATCAAATTTTGGAAATTAAATTTCCATTAAATTAAATTAAATTTCCATTAAATTCAATGAAATTTTGGAAATTTAATTTCCATTAAATTCAATTAAATTTTGGAAATTTAATTTCCATTAAATTAAATTAAATTTCCATTAAATTCAATTAAATTTTGGAAATTAAATTTCCATTAAATTAAATTAAATTTTGGAAATTAAATTTCCATTAAATTAAATTAAATTTTGTAAAAATGTGAAAAATGTGGGAAAAAAAGAATGATTGACTGGTTAATCGGACTCACCACATCGATGAGCTGGGAGAGCTTGAGCTTGATGCACACGCGAAGTACGTCCGACGTATTGACCACGGGACGCACGAGTTTGTTATAGTTCGACAATAAATCATCGTAAAGTCGTTTGGCATCTGGATTCCCGGCTACGGCACCGTGGACCATCAACGCGGAGAGTAACCACAAGCGAATTGTCTCACCTATTATGGGGGGCATCGTGGGAGCCCGAGAGTCTCCCTCAACCCCACTTCATGCGTGCCTCTTCGCGAATAAACTTTTCGCGCGATACACCCCTTCGACGCTCTTCAATTTTCAATTCGATTTTCGCGCCCTTCCTCGCCAAACCCTTTTACGCGAACTGTCAACAAATTTGTTTACGAAATATTTACAAAACTCGAAAAAAAACAATCGGAAAGTTGGGGTTATCAACAAATTTGTTTACGAAAGATTTACAAAACTTGAAAAAAAAACAACCAGAAAGTTGGGGTTATCGAGAGGGCAATGGGGCTCAAAGAATGAATTTTTATTTTTCTTTAGGTTTTTTTTTTGGTTTTGTTTGGGTTTACTATTTTTTTAGATTTTTTGGGATATTTTGGGTCTTTTAAATATTTTTAAGATTTTTTAGGATTTTCTGGGCGTTTGCATTTTTTTTTTTTTAGGTTTTTTTGGTTTTAGAATCTTTGGATTTTTTTGAGTTTTTTCTTGGGTCTGTTTGGGCTTCAAAAATGTTATTTTAGGATTTTTTAAAAAGTTGTTTGGGCTTAAACTATTTGATTTTAGATTCTTCCAATTGTTTGGGTTTCAATCATTTTTTAGGTTTTATAAGATTTCTTCAGAATTGGAAATTTGAGAATTTTGGAGTTTGGGTATTTAGGAATGGGAATTTTGTTCTATTTTTTTTTGGTCGTTTGAGTTTTCACTATTTGGGTTCCTTCGGGATTGTTTGTACTTGAACGATTTTCTTTTAAGCTTTTTTGGCTTTTCTCAGATTGTTCGAATATTCAGACAATTTTTGTTACAATTTTTTGGATTAAAAAATAATTTCAGACGGTACTGATTTTTCTTTCTGGTTGTGAAAACTTTTTTGAGATTTTGGAGGTTCAAAAATATTTTTGATTTTTTTTTTGACTTCACTATGATGATAAAACGTCACTATAATCGCAGTTAAACTCCTACAAAAGCAGGAGATAAACTTTCCATTTCTATATTCTCGACAACTATGCCTGGAAAACTTCAGAACTGAGTCTGTAACTGACAATGCATCGCGACGTTCGAAACAACGAGGAAAATCGAGACGAAAGTATTCCAGCAGACCGAACCATGGGGAATCCACTGAGTATATACCCAACAATTCCCTCATGGACTGTTAAACTTTTGGTCTCACGAAATCGACACGACCCCCCCCCTCCCTTCCTCTTCAACCTCTTCCGCCCCAAGAGTCTCTCCACTGCTGAAGTGCACAAAATATTTATGAGATTTGCAGTAACAACTTAAACCTCAAGTTAACCCAGGTCTAAGTAAGCCCCAAACAAATTTGGACAATTGTTCAAAGAAATTTTGATTATTAAATTCGTACGGGCATTTATTCGAAAACATTTTATTTTCGATATTATATGTACGTATAAATATGAATATATATATATTTTTATTTATTTATTTTTTAAATATTAATATTTTGATATTTATTCCAACGTTATTTTGTTTTCTTGTGAAAAATTCGGAACGAAAATTCAAAAACTGTAACATTCTTTTTTGTCTGAAAAAAAGAGGTAAAACCAAAATTTAGAATAAAAAATAACGAAATTATAGAAATTTCCCAATGGGAAAAAAAACTCGAAATTGTGGTTTAAAAATCAAAATTTCTTAGTTAAAAAAAAATTAAAAAATCCAAAAAACGATACTTTGCACTAAAAAAAAAATTAAATATCGGCGTAAAAGAAAGGCTTTATTTCTCAGTTTTAAAGAAACAAAAAAAAATCAAAATAATAAGGCCAAAAAAAATAAAAATTTTTCACCAAAAAAAAAAAATTTATGTTTAAAAAAAGCTAAATTTCGCCATGACGCCGTTTTTCTTACAAAAATGTTTTTCTAAAATCGTAATAAAGAAATTCTATCTCTCAACCAGAATGAAAATTAATGATTCGGAATACGAAAAAAAAAAAATAATCATAATAAAAAAATTTTAACAAAACTCGATAATTTTGGAACGAGGCGAAATTTGGTGGAGGGTCGGGGGAAAATCTGGGTATCCCGACAGCGTCACAGAAATGGACGTTGTCTGGGAGGAGATTAATTTGCACTGAGCGAGAGTCACATTGCGGTACGAGGACCCGCGAGGGAGATAAACCGTTCGCGGCGTAAAATTGATTGGATCCGAGGTATAATTTATCTCTCGGGCTCCGAATTACGTACATCGGTGAGTCCGCCTGTCTCTGAAAATCGTTAAAGTTTCTACTGCAACCCGAGGAGGGATAAGCGATTCCGGCAACTCTGCGAAGACACCAAACTCCCCGATAAGAAAACTTCTGGAGCTTCGGTATCCTCGAACGGTTCTTCCCAGCCGGATACTTTTGACCAGATATTCGCCAAATCCGTACAGGTTATGTTAATCGAGGCGTAAACCTTCTCTGCCGAGTCGTTACTCATTATCAATGGCTCTTGCTTTATTTTATGCTCAATCCTATCTATCAACGAGCCAGAGATCGTTAACCCCTTAATAATGAGACAAAAAATGCAACAAGAAAAAAGTTACATTTCTCACAACTTGTTCGATTCGAGCATTTATTAATTTCGGTCGATTGATGCAATTATTCGATTTATTTGTTTATTCAAGTCATTCAATTATGCAATTCATTCAATTATCGAATTTAGTGAATTATTCAATTCGTTCAATTATTCAATTCATTTAATTATGCAATTCATTCAATTGTTCAATTCATTCAATTGTTCAATTCATTCAATTGTTCAATTCATTCAATTGTTCAATTCATTCATTTATTCAATTCATTCAATTTTTCAATTCATTCAATTTTTCAATTCATTCAATTATTAAATTCATTGAATTCAATTCAAATCAATCCAGGTCAATATGTTGGAGTGAATTGAACTGAATTCGACTAATTGAATTCAGTTCAATTCAATTATTCAATTCATTCATTTATTCAATTCATTATTTTTTTCAATTCATTCAATTATTAAATTCATTCATTTATTCAATTCATTATTTTTTTCAATTCATTCAATTATTAAATTCATTCATTTATTCAATTCATTATTTTTTTCAATTCATTCAACTATTAAATTCATTGAATTCAATTCAAATCAATCCAGGTCAATATGTTGAACTGAATTGAACTGAATTTGACTAATTGAATTCAGTTAAGTTCAATTCAATTAATCAAATTCATTGAATTATTCAATTATTCAGTTCAATTAATTGAATTATTCATTTCATTCAATTCACTCCATTCTTGTAGTTCATTAAATTGATTCAACTACTAATTTCACTCAACTTTTCATGATTATTTTTTAAACGTTCTTAAACAAACCCAAACAATTGTTTCTTCATTTTCATCGTATTTTCGCACAAATGCCATCCAATAATTTCACAAATTCTCGATCTGTAATAACAGCCTTAAAAAAACTTGATAACGCGGAATCGTCGTGAAAAGCAAACGATCGCTGAACAATTTCCACTGAAAAGTGGGCACCCGAAAGGAAGCGACCTTTTTCCATTTTTCATCAAACACGTAGCTCGCAATGATAGAAAATAAATACGAAACAATAATAAAAAAAAAAAAGAATAAAAAATAAAGCTTCTCGAAGCAGGATCGAAACAATAGGAGTGAACCATTTATACAGCTTTCTTTTTATTGACTCGGTGCACAATGAAGTCCGAAGCCAGCTGTGACGTGTATAGATGTCTCTGGAGGGGATGAGACCGACGAAAATAATTAAACTTCGAGTAAACTGAAACTCCACGTACAGCCTGCATATATAGGATATCGATGTATGCACATGAGAAAAGTTTACTCGAAAGATATTCCAGGACTACTTTCCAGCTGTTTTAAAATCAATTGGTAATAAATATACATTTATTTTCTACTAATTAAAAAAAGTACTTCTAAATAAAACCTAACCTCTCAAATTTTCAAACTTAATTTTCTCACCAACCGTTCAATTATTTTCAAAAAAATGAGTACATAGACCCACAGAATATACAAACGCATAACACGACGCTTTAGTTTCCTCTTAAAAACGATTAACCTCTGAAAAAACCAATTTAGAAAATTAGCTCGCTCTCATCGGGCGTTCCACAATTTTTTCTCACGAACCGTAAAAAAATTCGAAAAAAAGCCGAGTACCATACCCCGCAGGACAAATCAACCTACAACCTAACATTTTTACTTTTCCCAAAAAACCATAATTCTCCGAGAAAACTGAATTTGAAAGTGTCAATTACCAAAACGCCAATTCGTCAATAAACAATTCAACGAATTCACTTTCCAAAATATTTTCCATCCATTCCGAGCTAAATATTCGTTACCCCCCTCAGCCGTTTCCCTCCACCCCCTCCCCCTCGCCCTTCTCTCGGACGAATCCAGGCCGATTATTCCAGCGAATATCCAAAATAGCATTCGGACCGTCGGTTTCCCATCAGAATTCCGGATTATTGGAACGGACTGAGGTTCCTCCAAACTCACCCCCCTTCCACCATTCCGCCCCCCTCCCTTTTGGGGTTGGGTAGGAAACACGAACTTTCGATTGACCGAAAGGCTCAAAATTCCAAAACTACAAATTTCCTAAAAGTCATGCCAGCAAAATCACGATATTTGTTTGGGTTTATTTGGGTTCGTTAGTTTGATTAAAAATCCTTCATTATAAACAAACCCAAACAAACCCAAAAATCGACAAAACACTTAGTTTCTAGATTTTGTAACTTGTAAATAAAAACCAAATATTCAGAAGAAAAAAAAGATTGTTCCACAATTAAAATTGATCCGGATTTTTATTAAACTATAATTAAAAAAAAACGATTTATTAAACTATACTTTATTAAATTATATTATTATTATATATATATAATTATATTTATTAAACTATAATTTATTAAAAAACGATTTATCAAACTACAATTAAAAAAAAAACGACAAACCCAAAGATTTTTTCGTGATTCTAAAAATCTAAAAATACCGATTTCAATTGTCCAAAAACACGATTGATGGATTCAATGAATTCGAAAGCCCCAAATCAGAAAAACAAATCCAAAGGGCTCTAATTACAAATTTCCAATTGAACGAAAAAGGAATATTCAAATTCGAAATTTTGTGCCTTCTGGTCATTCGAAATTCGGGTTTCCTACGAATCGTGTATGGGAAAACGCTGGTAATCGTCGACCCAACCCCATCGTCATTGTATATGGATGACGAGTGTACACACAACGAGAAAACCGATCCTCGCCAACATCAATTGCAGAGAGTGACAGGGGTGGGGGGGGGGGGGGTTGCACGATCGATCGGTACCCTCGTACAGAAACGATCGAACCCCATATGCATGATCGCAACGCGATTTACGATTCCAAAAGGGGGTTGGTTTCGGGAGGAGGGGCTAGGGGTTGTTTTTTGGGGTTGGAGAGATAGGGGTTGTTTTTTGGGGTTGGAAGGGGTAGGAATGATTAAAAGATCGAAAAGGGGTGATAAACCGCTTTCGACTCGTCGCGTCCGATTATTATTGCAACGAAAGCGTAAGGGTGTGTTTATACCCAGCTTGACAAACGTCAAGTGCACACTCCCTGGTCTAGCAAGGGCCTCGCACCCTGAATCGACGAATTTCGGGGTGTTTCGAGTCGAGGTATTTTTGGGTATATTTTGAATATTTTTAGTGAATATTTATTCGTTTAGTGATTTTTTGATTTTTTGTTTGGGTTTGTTTGGGTATTTCGAGGTATTTTTAGTTGAGGTATTATTTGGTATGTTTTGAATATTGTTATTGAATATTTATTCGTTTAGTGATTTTTTGATTTTTTGGTTGGGTTTGTTTGGGTATTTCGGGGTTTTTCGAGTCGAGGTATTTTTTGGTATATTTTGAATATAGTTATTGTATATTTATTTGTTTAGTGATTTTTGGATGTTTTGTTTTTGATATATCGATATATTGTACAGTGTAGAATTAATTTGTTGATATATTAATATATTGATTGATTTATTTATTTAATTATGAATATTCTCGTTGGAAAATAATAATCAATAAATAATCAATAATAATAATAAATAATGATAATGATAATAAACGATTTTATTTTTAATATATTTATTGCATATTTATTTGTTCATGGATTTGTTTATGTTTCGTTACCAATATATCAATATATTTATATATTGATATTTTATATTAAACCATAGGGTCGTTCAAAATCATTTTCAGATTTCCATCCGCCATATTGAATCCGCTATTTCTAGTTTTTTAGTTTGGTAAATCTGATTTTACATGAAAATGGAAAAAAAAATAAGTTTTCGTTTCTCCAAAACAAAAAGTACAGCAAGATTTTGTGATTTTTGAATAAAAACCGAATATTCAGAAAAAAAACATTGTTCTACAATTAAAATTGATCAGGATTTTTATTGAACTATAATAATAAAAATAATAAAAACAAAAATACTATTTTCCAAAGATTTTTTCGTGATTCTTATTAAAAATCTAAAAATATCGATTTCAATTATGTGAAAATATGATTAATAGATTCAATGAATGAAAAAACCTCAATTCAAAAACCAAATCCAAAGGGTCGTAATTACAAATTTCCAGTTCAACAAAAGGGAGTTTTCCAGGATTCCAGTCGAAGAGGAAAAATCAGTAGGATAGTAGAACGAAAAAGGGAGTAGGTTGAAGTACGTTGAAGTACGAATTATGGATTCAAAAAATGAGAAAAGCCCAATTGAAAAACCAAAGCCAAAGGTTATATAAAAAATTATATATTGTAATTAAAAATTTCCATTTGAAAAAAAAGGGACTTTTCCAGGATTCCAGATAGCTCCACACCCAGATCTAAAAAAAAAAAAAATTTTCCCATTGAGTGAATTAAGGATCATGGACTGTTTGTCCATTTCGAGGTTTTTGACAGTTTTTGGCATATTTTGGCGTATTTTGGAATCAGGCTTTATCCCATCACTCCCTTAGTAAGAGTGACCAATCCAAAACGCCTGATCGTCATCCAGCCGATTGGAACTCACCACACACACAAAAACGCGCACGATTAGACCATGAAGTAAAAGGGTTGATTCTCCAAGGGCGTAGAAGGGCGCGAAACGAAAAAAAAAAGGTCGAAAAGGATTTTTTTTTTCAAACCCGAATAAACCCTTTAAATTAGGGGATGAAAGTGAGATTTTCAGGGTGGAATTTTTCGTCGAGACACTGACCTAACCCCAACGCGCACTTCCACGCCGTTTCTCGAAGGAGCAGCTCTCGTGATCCGGCCGCTCTGGCACGCACTTCACTCACGACTGCCGGGGGTTGCTGCCCCACCAAACCCACCGCGGGCGGGCGCCCCGGGGGGGGGGGAATGGCCTGGGGGGGGGGGGGGGGGGGGGGGGGGGGGGGGGGGGGCGGTCGGATACGAGAGGGGAACCTGGGGAAACGAAATGGTGGCCCAAGGGGATGGTCCAGATTGGGGGGTGGAAAATTCGGAAGGGATGAATAAAAAGGGGTTCAAAGGGGCTGATCGTAATCGATGAAGAAACTTGACGAATGGCACTCGAAACCTCGATGGATAAAAACGTCGAGGAAAGAAGAGGAATATTTGGGAATTTTAGATTAGTATTTGAATTATAGATGAATTTCAATTGGTTTAGAATTTTTTTTCTTTTTTTTTTAGGTATTTGGAATTTTGTAGAATTTTTTTAAAGAATTGTTTAGATTTTTTTGATTTTTTATTTGGAATTGTTTAGGATTTTTTTGATTTTTTATTTGGAATTGTTTAGAATTTTTTAAAAGAATTGTTTAGATTTTTTTGATTATTTATTTGGAATTGTTTTTACGATTTATTTGGAATTGTTTGGGTTTGTTTGGGTGGGAAATGGTGGCCCAGAGGGATGGTTCAGATTAGGGGGTGGAAAATCCGGAAGGGATGAATAAAAAAGGGGTTCAAAGGGGCTGATCGTTTTCGATGAAGAAACTTGACGAATGGCACTCGAAACCTCGATGGATATTAAAACGTCGAGAAAAGAAGAGGAATATTTGGGAATTTTAGATTTTATTTGAATTATAGACGAATTTCAATTGGTTTAGAATTTTTTTTCTTTTTTTTTTAGGTATTTGGAATTTTGTAGAATTTTCTTTTTTTTTTAGGTATTTGGAATTTTGTAGAATTTTTTTAAAGAATTGTTTTGATTTTTTTGATTTTTTATTTGGAATTGTTTAGAATTTTTTAAAACAATTGTTTAGATTTTTTTGATTATTTATTTGGAATTGTTTGGGTTTGTTTGGGTGGGAAATGGTGGCCCAGAGGGATGGTTCAGATTAGGGGGTGGAAAATTCGGAAGGGATGAATAAAAAGGGGTTCAAAGGGGCTGATCGTTTTCGATGAAGAAACGTGACGAATGGCACTCGAAACCTCGATGGATATTAAAACGTCGAGGAAAGAAGAGAATTTCAGGGAATTTTAGATTGTATTTGAATTATAGACGAATTTCAATTGGTTTAGAATTTTTTTCTTTTTTTTTTTATTATTTGGAGTTGTTTAGAATTTTTTTAAAGAATTGTTTAGATTTTTTTGATTATTTATTTGGAATTGTTTTTTACGATTTATTTGGAATTGTTTGGGTTTTTTTTTAGGAATTATTTAGAGTTTTTTGAGATTTTTGTTACGATTTGTTTAAAATTGTTCTTACGATTTATTTTTTACTAAACGAGTGAGAAATAAAATTAATTAATACAGATTCCCAATTATTGTTTTGTCAACTAATTTTGTAAAAATTGCTGAAAAATATCGACAAACTTTTATATAAAATCCACAATAAATATCTAAAAAAAAACTTACAATAAATTTCCCTTATTAATTTAAACCCAAATTTGAACGTAAAAAACAAATCTAAAATTCAAATTTTTAGACTGTTTTTCTGAACATTTCGAAAACTAAAAACCTATATAAAATCCAAATTTGCTGGGTGATTGATAAACGACAATAAATATAAAATCAGCTATTTGAAACTCAATTTCTTTTTTAATTTTTTTTTCATTTTATTGTATTTAAAAAGTCATACTTTTTCAAATGAAAAAAATATTGTTTTCGAGATGAAGGAAAATCGAAGAAAAAAGAAATTTGTGAATGTGGAACGAGTTCTAAGAGGGGGATGGAAAAAAGTTGGTCGACGCTGATTACGAGAAGAAAAAGATAGTTAATTCGGCTGGCAATGATTTAAGCTTCTTTCACACGCTAGAGAAACGGAAATCGTGGATAGTTTTTTTTTTTCGTTTTTCCCATTCATTTCTTTTTTTTTTTGCACACTTCAGGCTTCGAGAAAAGTTTTCGTCGTGCTTTCCGTCCACCCAGTCGCGAAGTGATTAATCGAAGTTTTTCTTTGCCCAGCGATATAAGTTCATGAGCTTGACAGCGTCCAAGTTATACTTCCAGTGCTTTTCCTCGGTTTTCCTTCGCGATCGTCGTGACTCTATACACCGATTTTCTTACAATTGTGGACAGATAGGTTCACGAGCTAATATCAGGCATTGACGGCCGACTAATTTTTGTTACTTTTCTATACTTAATTTTCATTTTTTTTTTATTACATGTTCGTTAATAATTTTATTAAAAATTTAATTCTCAAAAATGCATTGAATTAAAAAAATAATTATTACAAATTAAAACTAAAAAAAAAAAAAAACTAAAATTAAGTTTGTTTGGGTTTGGTTTGGCTTCAGTAAATTTTGGCAAATTTAACCTCTTTCCCAAAATGAAAATACTTCCACAATATTTGAATACAAATAATGGACTTTTTTTTAAATAAACAAAAACTGTTATATTGATATAGAATAATAATGAAAATTTTCAAGTATCATTTAATTAAATTTCTATTATTATTATACTGGAAATTGCATTTTTCAATTCTTTTCCATTATTAAATTGAACTTTCAATTATTTGTGAATTATTATAGAAAATGGAACAATCAACATTTCCAAGTGATAATTTCTTATCAAATGAGCTATTCGTCAAGGTAAACATTTACGAAACATTCCAAACTTGTAATTTCACGATTTCTTCAAAATCCAAATTACATGAAAAAATCTCCAAAAAATCGCCAAAATCGAAATCTAAATATTTCTGTCTCTCCCCTGTTCGAGGATCAGAGGATCAGTGCAGACGTTTCCAGTAATAGCGATTTCACCCCTTCGTGGAGACCAAAAAAAAATGTGTGCCTCCGCGATACCAACGTACAAATAAAATGGGTAAAAACGATTTTAACGAGATTTCTTTGACTGCCAAGATAAATGGAGGATTCGGGAGAAAGACGAGGGGAGGGGGGGGGGGATATTTCTGCAGTGATTCGGCAATCCTCGAGAACTGCGGTTTTTTCCCAGTCTCATCGTTTTGCCATTGTCGTTGTCTTCGTCCCAGTTGGACGGTTGCTGTTGAGGTGCCAAGTTTCAACCTGAATCAAATCGCCTTTTCTCTCTCTCTCTCTCTCTCTCTCTCATTCTCTACGTTAAAAAAGGGCTTGTATACAGGGTGACCACTAATTCGACTTGTTTCTTGAAAGAGGTCATTTTAGAGGTCTATTTGAATCAACTGAAGCTTCATCAGACAGATCTTGAAATTTTTTAATTAATTATCGTGAGTTATGATAATTTTAGAATTTCTTGGAATTTTTAAACATTTTAAAAATTTTTTAGGAATTTTGATGAATTCATAGGAATTTTCAGGATTTTTCAGGAATTTCTAAGAATTTATAAGAACTTTTAAGAATTTTTAGAAATTCATAGGAATTTTTTGGAATTTCTAAGAAGTTTTAGGAATTCATAGGAACTTTTAGGAATTTTTAGGAATTTCTAAGAATTTATAAGAACTTTTAGGAATTGTTAGGAATTCATAGGAATTTTTAGGAATTTAGGAATTCATAGGAACTTTTAGGAATTTTTAGGAATTTCTAAGAATTTTTAGGAATTCATAGGAACTTTTAGGAATTTTTAGGAATTTCTAAGAATTTATAGGAACTTTAAAGAATTTTTAGGAATTCATAGGAATTTTTAGGAACTTTTAGGAATGTTTAGGAATTTTTAGGAATTTTTAGGAATTCCGAAGAATTTTTAGGAACTTTTAAGAATTTCAAGGGATTCATAAGAATTGTTAGGAACTTTTAGGAATTTTTAGGTTTAGGAATTTTTAGGAATTTTTAGGAATTTTTAGGAATTTTTAGGAATTTTTAGGAATTTTTAGGAATTTTTAGGAATTTTTAGGAATTTTTAGGAATGTTTAGGAATTTTGATGAACTTTTAGGAATTGTTAGGAATTTCTAAGAATATTTAGGACCTTCTAGGAATTCTTGAGAATTGTCACCAAAAAGATACAATTACGAAAAAAATCCTAGTGAAAACAAGACTTTTTCAAAGCTCATAAGATGACCTTGAAAAAATAATCTAAAAATATAAATTAATTTTCATTGACGTCACTTTTTATCAGCCGTGTCATTGAAACGACCTCTAAAACGTCTCCTTCTCGAAAAAGCAAATCGGAAGACCGGCCACCCCGTATAAAATCGAGCAATCCGTGGAAGTTCGCTTTCTGGAATTCACGCAGTCGGATAAAAGTGCCAACTGAAAGGTTCACCCTGGAGAGCCGCGCGGCTCGTCGCGAGACTTTTGTGCCGAGCGCAACGGGGATGATTGCTGACAGACGAGCATCGAGGGAGGAGACGACCGGGCTCGCCGAGAGGTGCCTTCGAATCACCTCTCGCAAAACCGACGCTTGAAAAGCTCGCCTCAATTGAAATTCCCGTTGGTCCGCGCGGGACTAGCCAACTTTTGAATTTCGATCGGCAGGTATCGCTGATGCGAGTTTGTTTCAACGCGAAATGGAGATCCTGATGCGAGATGGTTAGATCATTTTCGTTCAAGCAGGATTCTACTTTGAAACTTCGAAAAATTGAGTTCAAAAAATTGAGTTGAAAAAAATTGAATTGAGAAAAATTGAATTGAAAAAAATTGAATTGAAAAAAATTGAATTGAAAAAATTGAATTGAAAAAATCAAAATGAACAAAATTGAATTGAAAAAATCAAAATGAAAAAAATTGAATTGAAAAAAATTGAATTGAAAAAATTGAATTGAAAAAATCAAAATGAAAATAATTGAATTGGATAAATTGCATTGAAAAAATTAAATTGAAAAAATTGCATTGAAAAAATTGAATTGAAGAAATCGAATTGAAAAAATTGAATTGACAAAATCAAATTGAAAAAAATTGAATTGAAAAAATCGAATTGAAAAAAATTGAATCGAAAAAATCGAATTGTAACAAATCGAAACGAAAAATCGAATTGACAAAATTGAATTGAAAAAAATGAATTGAAAAAATTGACTTGAAAAAATCAAAATGAAAATAATTGAATTGAATAAATTGCATTGAAAAAATCGAATTGGAAGAAATTGAATTGACAAAATCAAATAGAAAAAAATTGAATTGAAAAAATCGAATTGTAACAAATCGAAACGAAAAAAACGAATTGAAAAAATTGAATTGAAAAAAATCAAAATGAAAAAAATTGAATTGAAAAAATTGCATTGAAGAAATTGAATTGAAAAAATCGAATTGAAAAAAATTGAATTGAAAAAATCGAATTGAAAAAAATTGAATTGAAAGAATTGCATCAAAAAAATTAAATTGAAAAAATCGAATTGAAAAAAATTGAATTGAAGAAATAGAATTGGAAAAAATCGATTTGAAGAAATAGAATTGTAAAAAATCGAATCGAGAAAATCTAATTGAAGAAACTAAATTGAAAAACTACTGAACTATTCATAAACATAGCCTTTTTTCGAGCGCCCAAAGTGGATTCCTGCCTTAAATGATATTTAAGAGGTTTTCATAATTTAGCTATTCCAAAGTCACCTTAAGCAGAATTAATGACAAAGTTGCAGTAAAACAGGATTTTAGTCAGCCTTTGAAAAACGTTTTACATGTGCCTCGTGCTAAACGCACAAAATCGTGTCATCGAGTGATCGATGCGAAGGAACCACAACAAAAGAACGAAACGCGACGAAATCAAAACAAACAAATAAAACGCACGAGACGTACCTTTGGAGCAAAGACGATGCTTCGTTGGATGAAAACGTGCGAGCGAGCCAAAATAACATCACTGACGACCAACTTGGTATTTGATTTCGTCCACTGGAACAGATAAAAAAGATGCGACCATTTTCGTCGATCGAAAACGTCGAAACTGCCAGAACCATGCAACGCTACGAGCGAGAACTTTGCGAACTCGACGATTCGACCGTCGCTCTTCCACGCTCTTTTTTATCGACTTTCACTTTACTGAAAAACGAGAGTTTAGCACTGTCGGTAAGTTACCGACGGTTGGTAATATACCACCTGTCGGTAAGTTACCGACATCACGTTTTTTTAATGTTCAAGGATTTAAGGACTATTTGAAAAAGATGTATTTGTGTATTACTCGAATTTTGTGAGAAATATATGTGTGTGCAAAATGCAAAACATCCTCGATAACGAAGCTTGAATATTGAGCGTCACCTTTATACCATTCTCGTGTTTCATCAATTATCGTTCACGTGGTACCTAGCGTCACCTCA
This sequence comes from Ophioninae sp. B BG-2022a, assembly GCA_030522765.1. NCBI lineage: Eukaryota > Metazoa > Arthropoda > Insecta > Hymenoptera > Ichneumonidae > Ophioninae sp. B BG-2022a. The sequence continues at coordinate 8,129 of JAPYZJ010002809.1, read as the reverse complement.
ACTTGCATAACACCCGACATGTCTATGCAAATTCATTACGCAAGCGCGAGATTTCATTTTTGGCGCAAGTGCCGGCTCAAAAATGCGCATTATTTAAAAATTAGCGGTCGAAAAAAAAAAAATACGATTGAAGGTAAGTGACGGGTCGCGATACAACGAAGATACGAATCTAAAACCTGATTGCATTATCTAACGTCTCGATCTTTTTCTGTCAAAAGCACGTATCTATTTTGTCACTTCGTCGCTGATTTCGATGCTTCCGCGCGACATAACCTCAATCTTCTTTGCGTTTACGTACACGTGTCGTTCTGCAACCGATTATTTGGCTGCGTCGAGACAGTCATGGCAGAAACAAATGACTCCAATGACTCCGTTTGGACGCCAATTCATTTTATCGATTTACCCTCGTGGCGCAAATACGCGATTGTCGTTCTGAATAGGCCGATTCTACTTCCAAAAAACGTTCTGCTACCTCTATGGGAGAAAGGTTCGTCTTTTTTATAGTTTTTCAAAGCTTTTCGTCCCCAATTCTTTTTCGTCATCTTGCGTCCCTCTGTTAGCCATTTCTGTCTTTTGCGAACTCGATTAACGCTTGAGCGACCGTCAGGGACTATGCCCAACACTAAAAAGTGATTCCCCCCAAAAAAATGTAACCGACAAAATATCCTATGACGAAAAATCACGATAAAATATCCCTGGGAAACCCAGGAACAAACAAACCCAAACGAACCCAAACAGTATTATGTCGCGCTATCTAAAAAGTACAACACTGATCAGCCGAAGTCACCGTCACGGTGGACGGAGGCACCGACCGATGGATGGAATACTTGGGCGACCCGGCCCGAGAAGTTTACAAGGGTACGCGCGAAGCCTACGTTCCCGATTTGATCACTGGCGATCAAGACAGTATCCTACCTGAAACGAGGGAAAAGCTGAACCGAGTCGGATCCAAAATCTTGGTAACACCGAATCAGGACGAAACTGATTATACGAAAGCCCTTTACGAACTTTCTCGCCACTGCCAGTATCAAAATTTACAGGTGGGAAAAGAGCGGCTTAATTAGGAGGAAAATTAAAAAATTGTAATATATCTTATCAAATATATAAGTTTTTATTAAAGAGTAAGAGTTTCTTAAAAAGATTCTTCCAAGTTTCTTAAAGTTTCGTAAAAAGTTTCTTAAAGTTTCGTAAAAAGTTTCTTAAAGTTTCGTAAAAAGTTTCTTAAAGTTTCGTAAAAAGTTTCTTTTAAGAGCTTTTCAAAAAATGTCCAGAAATGATCGAACATCAGATTGGAAGTTTCCGAGTGATATAACGGCAAGGAATATTCTTATCGATAGCTAGACGGAGTTTACGTGATCGTCGACTCGAGCGGCAGATTGGATCATATAATAGGAAATCTAAACACTCTCTACAAAGTTCCACAATCGTTCGTCAATACCCAAGTAATAATCGACCAAAAATATGGAAAGAAGAAAAAATGAAATTGAAGGATCGGAACGATTGAAAGTAATTTTTACTTTGCTAGGTGATCCAAGTGGCCAGCGATTCCTTGACGTGGTTGCTTCGGCCTGGTAAACACACAATAATTATACCCAAAGCTCTGGTTCGAGCGCAAACTTGGTGCGGTATTATACCAATGCAGGGAAAACTTCGGAACGTGTCTTCGACCGGCCTGAAGTGGAATTTGGGTACGTCTGTTCCTTTCGTTCCTTATTATCTCTAAAAGTGTCTAAATATTATTGAAACTTATTTTATGAGAAATTTCGAAATAACTCATGCGTTGTTCCATCGAAAACTATATTCTTACAATTTTCCTCGCCTACTAATTTTTATTTCATTTTAATTCATTTCATTTCAATTTTTACTTCATTTTAATTCATTTCATTTCGATTTTTATTTCATTTTAATTCATTTTTATTTTATTTCATTTTAATCGACGAGTGAATTTAATTCAATTTGAATGTAATAATTGATTCTAATTTTCTCAGACAACATAACGATGGAATTTGGCGGCTTGATAAGCACGTCGAACACCTACGATGAAAATTGCACCGAAGTTAAAATCGCTCTCAACGATAGAATCATTTGGACTATGGGAATCGAACCTTTGCTCAATCCGGACGACTCTTAGTGAGAAAACGTAGCTGAAGCTACGGGGTTACCATAAATATGGCAGCGTTAAAAAGCTTTACTTACGATTTTGACTATTCACTGACATAGAATATTATGTTTCGGATGTATATTTTTTTCAATCGCAGGGAATGATCGAAAATTCACTATTTTTTTGTTACACTTAGGACTAAGGTTAAGGGGTTCTAGCTCGAAGAGCGCAAAGCAAACTATTGTGTGTTCAACTTACGATGATACTTCCCGGTGCTCCGAAGAAACTTAAATCAACCCGGTAACGGATAGTTTTTATCAATTTTGGTTTTTTTCCGCTGGAACAAAAAAGCGACTGAAACTTTGGGGAAGTTTAGCAACCCAAACAAACCCAAACAAATTTTGGGGAAGTTTGCCGATCGAAGCAAACCCAAACAAATTTTGGGGAAGTTTGGCGATTCCAAGCAAACCCAAACAAATTTTGGAGAAGTTTGGCGATCCGAGCAAACCCAAACAAATTTTGGGGAAGTTTGGAGATCCAAGCAAACCCAAACAAATTTTGGGGAAGTTTGGCGATCCAAGCAAACCCAAACAAATTTTGGGGAAGTTTGGCGATCCGAGCAAATCCAAACAAATTTTGGGGAAGTTTGGCGGTCCGAGCAAACCCAAACAAATTTTGGGAAAGTTTGGAGATCCAAGCAAACCCAAACAAGCTATGGCGAAGTTTTGTAACCCCAGCAAACCCAAACAATTTTTTTTTCGAAAAGTTTGGCAACCCAAACAAACTTTGTTGAAATTTAGCACATAATTTCTTTTTTTCAAGTTAACTCTCGTAAGTTTATTAATTTTTTACGGTTTTTGTAAATTCTTAACAGTATTGAAAACAAACCCAAACAAAATCGCCGTCCAATTACTTAAGGAATCTCTGTGGATCAACGATGTTGATTTGGGTCTACGTACTTCATTGCGTAACATGACACGACTTAATAAATTAAAAGGAACGTTTCTACTGATTTCTTTTCACAATATTTAATATACTTATTTATTTCCTGATCAATATAACGAAATATTATGTAATATTTAAGGTTAAATAAAAACAACCACCTCCGTTCGCAAGAAAACTGAGATCTCAAATTTGTGAGGTTATGTCGATCTTCCACATGTCCTCGAGTGCGAGTAAACGCGTAAAAACAATATTCGACGCAAGCGCAATCGAAATAAAAAGCGATCCTTCAAACTGGACAAATCCGTTTATCCACTTGTCCAAATCGTATCATCAACCACTGAAAATTCTTCCAACCGTTTTTTCCACTTTACCGCTATATTTCGATCGAAAAAAATCGACAATCGGCGAAATAATAAAAAAAGCGTTTGAAAGTTCATTTTATGCCGGACATTATCTTCTTCTTTTCGGTATTGCTTTATTCTTTAAAAATGTATCGTAAAAAAAACGATTTTCCGGTTGTCGACGCAACTTAACCTCTAAAAGCGAATAATCGAGGAGGAAAGTTGCTAAACGGATTTTCGAACGGACGCGTTATAAATAAATAGTATATACGTCAATGTGGACAAAATCGAGGAGTAGAGAGGAACATACGAGAGAACGTAAGCGCTCGTGTGTACGCGTCTCTATCGTTCGGGAGAAACGACTAACAATAAAAATAAAATTGAAATTCATCCTGTTATTTTTTTTCTGCGTTAAACATGAATTGACAATATTAAAAATTGAAAAAAAAAACAGTTTTTTTCAATAAATAAATAAAATAAAAATAATTATACGATTTTCCATTAACTATCAAATTTATGTCGATTTTGAAGAAAAAAAAAGTAACAAATCGTGGATTCGATCCCCAGACCTTTAGCGTCGGAGTAGAGAACCTTGCTCACTGAGCCACGGCCACTGTTATGAACATTCTTCAACCGTACCTCTATATATAATAATTTCGAACTGAACTTTGGATCGTTATATTTCGAAAACTAAGGCACTTTTCGAAATATCCTTTTGCTAAAATACTTAAGGTGGGTTTCTCTACATCATATATAAAACTCACGAAAATCGGTGATCGAAAACCTGTAAGGTCCCGTTGTGAGGCTCCCTCGTACAAAGCGTAGGCTCACAGTGGACGGCTCAACAGGCCAGTCTTAAACGGCTCGTCGACCGGTTGGTTTCGTACTCCGTCGCTCTTCGCTCTCGTGCGCTGTACGAAACGTTCGTTTTCTTCGTGCGATTAAAAACATTTTTCAATGAAAAAAAAAACTTAGTTTTTAATTTTTAATTCAATTTATCTCTCCTTATCAATTATCATTTAGCTTATTACCGGAATTAGAAAAAAATTCGTTTTGGCTCGATGTCACGTGGAATCGAAGTTGATAAAATATAAAAAACAATAATAAGGAATAGTTGATGAATAGGTGGCGCGCGAGTGCTATACACGGATGATCGAAGTATGACGTAGCCGTTGGAAGATTCGATTGGACGTTTCGACGATACTTTTCGGTGTGAAATAACGGCTCGAGCGCGAAGGGAAATGCAACAGTGCGGAAGTAATCGAGTGGTCAACCCTTTTTAAATATTAACCACGTGTCGATGTCTAACGTATTTACACGAGTGACTATGAAAAATGTGACGAATATGAATCGTGTTTGGTGATGTATTGAGAAGGGACAAACGACTTCGTTCTTTCTGACTGGTTCGTATTGTTAATTGGAAATTGTTATCGCCATGTTTTTTTTAACGGCGACCGGAAGTCGCGTTGTTTCTCGCGTGAGATTTTCTTTGAGGCGTCGTTGGCGATCGGGTGATGACGATCCCAAACAAACCTAAATGTTGGCACGTTGCTGTTGTTTGGGTTCGTTGATGGACCCAAACAAACCCAAACAAACCTAAAGGATGACATGTTTCTTTTGTTTGGGTTCGTTAGTGGACCCAAACAAACCCAAACAAACCCGAACAAACCTAAACGATGACACGTTTCTCTTGTTTGGGTTCGTTGGTGGACCCAAACAAACCCAAACGAACCTGAACTTTGACACGTTGCTCTTGTTTGGGTTCGTTGGTGGACCCAAACAAATCTAAGCTTTGACACGTTGATCTTGTTTGGGTTCGTTGGTGGACCCAAACAAACCTAAATGTTGACACGTTGCTCTTGTTTGGGTTCGTTGGTGGACCCAAACAAACCCAAACAACCCTAAACGTTGACACGTTGCTCTTGTTTGGGTTCGTTGGTGGACCCAAACAAACCCAAACAAACCTAAACGTTGACACGTTGTTCTTGTTTGGGTTCGAGTTTGTGGACGAACCCAAACAAGCCGAAACGTCATCGCGTTGTTTTTTTTTTTGCCAAATCTTATTTCCGTTTCGAATTTTGGTTCTTAGATTTTTTGTAACATTTTTTTTTGTTTTTTTTTAATTTCTCTTTTTTTTGCCTTTTTCGTTGGGGATTTCCCATTTCCATTAGTGAAAATGAATAAACGAAAGAAAGGCTCGATCGACTTCCGGTTATTACGAAAAACTCAATACATAAATAATAAACCCAAACAAACCCAAACAAATTCAATATTTATTGAGTTTGCAATATTTATTTAGTTTGTTTGGGTTTTTTTGGGTTTGGATTTGAGTTTTCAATATTTATTTAGTTTGTTTGGGTTTGGGTTTCCAATATTTATTTAGTTTGTTTGGGTTTGGGTTTGAGTTTTCAATATTTATTTAGTTTGTTTGGGTTCGGGTTTGAGTTTGCAATATTTATTTAGTTTGTTTGGGTTTGGGTTTGAGTTTGCAATATTTATTTAGTTTGCAAACTCAATATTTATTGAGTTTGTTTATTTAAACAAAATTGACGAAAAAATAAATAGAATGGAAAAATGAAATAATAACGACGACAAAAAGTGTGATTTCGGTTTTATCGGGCAGTGGTCGGAATTTCGTGAATCTCCTCGGTCCCTCTCGAGCGTTTCGCGTCATTCGGCCACGTGGTGAAAAATACTTTCGGGAACACGTGGTCGGTCGTCCCGCTCGAAAAGTAAGGCACTCGTATGAGAAAGTGATGAGTCTTTCGTGCGTAACATCGATTTCACGTTAGCTCGCAAAAGAAGAAGAAAAAAAGCGAAGAAAAAAAAGAGATACGACCAAATACGCCTTTATCGTAATTTTCGGTCGTTTACGTACTTGAGACGATACGATTATCGGAATACGTGGTCGTTGCGTTTGGCGAAAAAAAAAATCTGTTTTTTCGTCCGCGGACACGGATTTCGGTATGTAAACTTGGTCGAGTTAAAAATACGATATCAAATATTGTTTTTTCTGCACGCGATCGATTCGTTCGTCATTTACCCCTTAACGAAAATACTTTTGCGATGAGAATAATTCAATAGCGTTTGGGTTTGTTTGGGTTCGATTACCGACCTAATGCGGACGCTTGAAAGTTTCATTAAAAAAATGCAAAAGCTTCAAAATTTCATTAAAAAAATGCAAAAGCTTCAAAATTCCATTTAAAAAATGCAAAATCTTCAAAATTCCATTGATGCAGATGCTTCAAAATTCCATCCAAAAAATGCAAAATCTTCAAAATTCCATTTCATAAATGCAAAATCTTTAAAATTCCATTAAAAAAATGCAAAATCTTCAAAATTCCATTAAAAAAATGCAAAATCTTCAAAATTCCATTTAAAAAATGCAAAATCTTCAAAATTCCATTAAAAAAATGCAAAATCTTCAAAATTCCATTAAAAAAATGCAAAAGCTCCAAAACTCCATTAAAAAATACAAAATCTTCAAAACTCCATTTCAAAAATGCAAAATCTTCAAAATTCCATTCAAAAACTGCAAAATCTTCAAAACTCCATTAAAAAAATACAAAATCTTCAAAACTCCATTCAAAAAATTCCAAATCTCCAAAATCTTCGAAGTTCAAAAAATAGTAAGAAAAATAAAATGATTTCTCATGTTTAAGAAATCTCAACAACGAAAACTTGAAAGCTGACAATCGCTTGCAAAACTTATATTCACTAATAATAATACGGAGTTTATTAAGGAAGCGATATATAAGCGGAAGTTTTTCAGACCCTCGAAGTATTTCAACAACGACGGACTTGACCGTACAAATAAACGCTTTGACGAGAGTATCGATTAATCTCGTCGGGCAGTTACGAGGGAGCGGAGTCTAAGGGTCGCTGTCCCCGTCATATTACACCCGATACACCCCTTATCGCCCTTAGGCCCTTTTTTATATCTATATCTATATCTCTCCCTTCATTCTATATATAAACTACCAACGTGTGTCTTACCTGACTCATTGTACATACACGCGTCTATGATGCACGCTCGATCGGTGTACAAACCCATTTTTTCCGGTTCGTTCAGTTCCCTGAATATTTCCGAAATTGGAAACCCCAAATTTTTTTAAAATCCACAGAAAAACGCAATTTTGACAACAAATAGATTTTCCTTAAAATGAAATCTCATTTTTTTAATAACGAGAAATATTCTAAAAAAGACATTTATAGACTGGACATTTTATCAAGGAATTTTGATAACATTTTGTATAAAAAAATTTTTTTTTGAGGGGCAAATAATGTAGGAAATTTTGATAACGATCGATATGTACTTTAATTCTCGAAGTATTTTTGATAAATCTGATAAATGGCAAAAATAGGGAATTTTATTAGGAATATTTTCTAGGGAATTTTATTAAGAATATTTTCCAGGGAATTTATATGGAATAATTAATAAAATATATTATGTATGAAATATTTTATTCAATTTTAATATATTTTGGATATTAAGAATTACTGTACAAAAAAAATTATATTGTATGTAAATGAAATCGTAAAATATTTTACAAAACATTGAAAATGTTTTGAAACAGCATTTGAAAAAATAAACTTTCGTACTTCACGTTCCAGAGCTATATACAGGGTGTCCCAGCTAAGATTGTCATCCGTGAAATGGGGGGTAGGGGGTGAAATTCTAAGACGATTGATATAAGCATGTATGGGTCCCAGATCAACCCCTGAATTGTTATTAATTTTTT
>JAPYZJ010002808.1:0-21611 GCA_030522765.1 Ophioninae sp. B BG-2022a | reverse complement strand
TCCATCGCATAAAAGAAGCCTACTCTACGACCTTTTGAAATATCGTGATTTCTGAGATTCTGGAAAAGTGGCCAGGGAAGACGAAAAAATTTTTTTTCCGTTTCTAAACTCTTAAAAGGGTCTATTCGATCGGAAATTTTCCGCTGATTACGAATATGCCCGAAATTTTGCCGAAAGTGCAAAATTAGACTAGGAAAATTCGAAAAACCTTCCTAGAATATTCTTCCGACATTTTTCCCTAGAAATGGAGAGTTCAATGCGAACCAAATTGTGGATTTATCTTCAAGGTATAAAAATACATCATCATGGGCCTGCCATATGACACTAAACGTCTAAATATAATAATTATTTCTCGGCTAAGCCCGCTCAACGGGCGCGCCTGATTGGCTGCCTTTAAAAATTAATAACAATTCAGGGGTTGATCCGGGAACCATAAATGCTTATATCAATCGACTCAGAATTTCAGCCCCAACGTCCCTATTCCAAGGAGGAAATCCAACTGCTCTCCCAAAAGGAGATATTCCATAAACCCTTGATTAGGTTCGAGATGAGTTTGTTTGGGTTTCGATCGAAGGTCGATCGACGGTTGGAGGAGGCGGATGTGTGGCTCCCTAATAGAATGGGCTATCGAAGGAAAACAGTATACCAGAGGTAAGGTACATTAAAGACGATACATCAATGAACTACACCCAACTGGATAAGTTTTCTATAAAACCAGTACTTGGTCCCTGGAGTCCTGTAGATCCTAACTATTCGGTGTGGGTAGTTCTATCTCGAGATTTCGTACCAATACCATAACCACCTCGAGACCCGAAGTGTTGGTATCGTATAGCTTGTGATTCCGGCTGGTCGAAACGACTGGAGGATTATAGACTCGAGCAGCCTACGTTAACGATGATCTGAGACCAGGTGCAACGAAACGTGAAGACGGTCGAAGAAACAATACGCGCTGGATAGTTGGAAAGACACACAAAAAAAAATGGTGGTCCAAAGAGATAGCGGATGAGAAAAAGGATAGGCGCTTCCAAGATAACTTGCCTGGTCACATGACACAGGGTGGAACAAACTTTTCTAATACCGTGTCGTCCATTTGGGATTACGCAGAAGATTGAAACGTATGACTGCGTACTCCGTTAGCAGGATCACCCCTAGCGGATGTTCTCAGAACTTCCGGGGAAAAGAATACTTTTTGAGCTCTTCATTTCTCGTCACGATATAAATTATCATTTGTTTGGGTTTGTTTGAGTCAACATCCCAATAAGTATGTCATCAACGAAAAGGGGCAGAAATAGAAAATCGTGGGTTTGTTTGGGTTCGAGTTTGTTTCGATTTTAGTTTGTTTGGATTTTAGTTTGTTTGGGTTTGAGTTTTGTCTTAGTTTGAGTTTATTTTGAGTTTGTCTGGGTTTTTTTGGGTTTGGTAAATCTTTAAAGTTTACGTAAATTGCCAACATTTATTTAAACTGTGTATATTCAAGAAATTATAGTACTAATTAACCTTCGGAGTTTTTGTCAGAAAGCTAGAGTGATAATTATTCATTATTCATATAACCCTCATGTGCCATACTCGTATTGGAATGACTGGCATACGTTTCCACATTGGTTTTCAACGGCTAGTGTTATCAACCGTAATGGGTCAACCTGTACATTATTGTCGTTTAGATACATGTGATTTACTCACTCATTTGCGTGCTAATAGAAACCTCGGCTCGAGCGTATGGTCTGTATGAGAATTAGAGTCTTACTCACTGACTAGTCACCTTGATATTGGATTCGTACAAATGGATGTATTAGGTTGGGCAATAAGTTCGTAGTATTTTAGGTTAATTCATTTTTACGATTAATTCAGTTTTACGACAACTTTATTTTATCGATTAATTCATTTTTTTGAAAAAAATTTGTATACTTTTTTTCGTTCTTTGTCACTATTTATCAAAGCTGTTAAAAAGTCTTTCACTACGAAATCGTCGGAGGTTTTGACAGAAATTCGAACGAAATGGTAGCTTGACCATTCCTAAGTCGACTGATACATTTTTTTACATCCGATTCCAACCTGCAGTGTTATCAATCGCAATGAGTCAAGCTATGCATTGTTTTCCGATTAGATAGGTTTATTTTAATGACCTATTTAAGTGCTAATAGAATTGTCTCTTCGAGCGAACAGAGCTATATAAATACCATGTGCTTCATTCGTGTATCCAGAAAGTTTGAAAAATCCACTTCGTCGCCAATATGAAGAGGCAAGATTTCATTATTCTCGTGGTAAATAAAATTTTTGTCAAATTTCAATTAACTATGTCAAATTATATGTCGATTAAACGTGGAATCCACATTGATAGATTTCGAATAGTGAATAGGCTTTGGATTTGATTGGAGCTGATAATGGTAAAAGAAAATTGGTATTTCATACTGCTTGGCAGGCAAGTATGTTAGGCTGTCAATGTACTATTGTGGCAGCTGGTCCGTTGATCCAACTCTCTGATTTTGGTGGTGATCCGGTGCCGATGGATTCAACGTCATCATCAATGGATGGAATGTCGATGGATGGAATGGACCCGATGGGAATGGGTTCATCAATGAGTTCAACTTCTTAACTTCGTCATCAATGGACGGAATGGGTTCGATGGGAATGGGTTCATCAATGAGTTCAACTTCGTCATCAATGGACGGAATGGGTTCGATGGGAATGGGCTCATCAATGAGTTCAACTTCGTCATCAATGGATGGAATGGGTTCGATGTCATCAATGAGTTCAACCGAAGCACCAAAGTGGCCATGGAGTCATATTGGCGTGTCATAAATGGTATTAAGGCTGAGCCTGATAAATAGTACGAAATTTCTCGTCAGCTTATTAAAAATATTATTAAAAACATCTTCAAGCTGATAAGATATTATGCGAAAAAAAGACTAGATTATATGGTGTTTGGTAAAGTTGATTTTGTAAACCTACTTGCTGTAAATGTCGATTTACAAATTATGGTAAATCGTCAGAATATATATTGTGCCCTTAATATTAAAATTAATTAATCAATTCATCTTTTTTTCTTCTCAAATATAGTGAAAAAAGTGACACACATTTGTTTTATACTAAAAGGAAAAAAATGTATGAAAATTTTCATTTTTTTGTGATTTTCAAATTTCATAGTCGCAGTTTTTCGAAATTCTAGCCAACTCCTGTCATTTCACTTGAACTTGAACTTGATCCAACTCAAATCCAAACAAATAGCTATTTTCCGTTGAAATTTAGTTGTGCTTAAAATCGTCATACAAAATGAAGCTTCTCCATAATCTTGAATTTTTTTTTGGATAATTACAGCGTGAGGTAGGATTTTAGCAGTGAGTTAATGTTTTTCCGATCTTTTTCTAAACATTGATGCAGACGATGGGCATTAAAAAAAATGTGTATATGTTTTTTTCCAAACAATTAAAATACGAAACGAAACATATCTAAATATCCAAATGTCTACGTGTATTTTTTCAACGAAGAAAAAAAAACCCATAATTTTGGGATTGAAAATGGTCTTGCCATAAAAATTATTTTTCCTGTGTTTGGGTTTGTTTGGGTTCATCTTCTTGCATCCCTCTCTCTGCCCATAGGCACAGTTGAAGCTTTTTTCTCTCCAATCTAAACCATCCGAGTCGCGAGTCGTTTTATTGGCGTGAGGGACTATGACGCCGCATAGTTGTTGCTCGAGTCCGACGAAACCGAGTGAGAGGGTGAGATGTTGGTGAGGATGGGATGCGAGTAAAGGGGTTGGATAGTCGAGCCCCAAAAAGCCTTTGGGGTGGAAGGAGGAAACCTAAGAGTACCCGGTACCACCTCAGTACCCCACACGTACATCCACATACATAGATACGTTGAGACCACATTACAAGGGGCCGGTATTTATGCACATTGTTGACTGGCACCCAGATTTATGCACGTCCGTTATATTATGCGTCCTGGAGGTGGTCCCGTGTAAGGCCAGTATGCCTGGTACCATATCGCTACCCTGCACGCAACAAATTTGACAATCCCACCAAGAGTCTTCCCTCTGAATCTTTCTCTTTCTTTAAGGCTATTCACGTATCATAGAGTTTCAAATTTTCAGAGTTCTATTTGTATTTCCATTTTTATCGATCATTTGTTTGGGTTTGTACCCTAATGAGGGTCACCGTTTCACCACAGGTTTGGGTTTGATTATCTTACGAAGAAACTGAATTTAACAAAGTTTTCTTATTCAGTCTTATTTATCATTGTTTTCTGAACCACAATAATTATTAATACGTTGATTATTGAATAAATGAATTAATAAACATTTTTGTTTTGTTTCAACATTCATAGTTTTTTTTTGTACTTACAAAACAAATAAGGTGGGTTTTACATGGGTCAAGTACCTTACTACTAAGAATTAGATAATCTACTTTAACTCCTTGACTACAAATAGAAAAAATCACAAAAAAAAACTTTGAGGCCTTCCAGGTGTGCTGATATACTTAATCATGATTTAAACCTAATCTAACTTAAAAAAAGAACCAAAAAAGAATCAAGCACAAAGTTGTCTGTATCCTGATCGAAGTGTTAACAAAATATCTTTTATATAATCGGAGGGTCCTCGCACCTAGGTTCTTCTAAGATTGACCAGGTGAGTTTGGAAACTCCCGGTGGCGTCCGGTGTACTTTAGGTCTCCGGGATCTTGGAGAATGAGTCCTGAAGGTGGTCCAGAGAGACTCGGACACCAAGGGACTACAGACGTCAAGGTTATACTCAGAGTATGCCGAAGAGACTAAAGACAGGGAGAAGGAGGTCTAGGGGAGGGCTAGAGGAGCATCATTGGGATCGGTGTCTCCAGTGCGGTTGGGTAGATGTCGTTCCATATGGGTATATGGATGTTGGTGCTTGGAGGTTCCGCGTTGGCCAGGGTTTTCGTGTCTCGGGGAGTAATAACGTCTCGCGGTGTAGATTATACGGTGTCCGGCGTCCTAACTGTGCAACTGGAACTGCCGGTCTGCCAACGGTAGGAAAACGTTGGAGCTAGGGGAGGGGGGGTTATACCAGAAGGAAGCTGAGAGAATGGGCGAGCGAGTGCCCAGTTGGGTCCTCTGATGATGCAAGGTCCCCCAGTGCCACCCTCGTCCGGACATATATTAGCATTCTAACCAACCATTATTATATGCTACTGGTGAGCCGCCGCGGCCGCCACCACCATCACCAACCACCACCATCACCGATCCAACCCCTCTTCCCCTCATCCTACCAACCCTCATTCGCACCGTGTTGCGTACTTGGACCAAGTTTACCAACAATTCACCGGGGCAAGCGCTCACGCTCTATAATGGCCTCCGCTGCTTAATTTATCGCGGTCATAATTAATAGCTTTGTAATTTTCATACTCGCCACTACCAGCCCCCTGTTCAACCAAACCCCTTCTCTATTCAAGTTACACGGTGGACCAACGATCCCACGCCAATTTATGCGGATACCTTTCGAACTACCATCTTCGCTGCGTCCCGTTTATCGTACTCATGTTATTCACTGTTCGAGGAATACCTATCACTTCGATTTCGACGTTCGACCAGTTTTGTTCACGAGCTATCGTGGACAACCATTTATTCATCCCTAGAACTCAACCGTTCGCTCTTCCATTCGTGACGTTTTATAATGTTCTCGCGTGAGTGCCCAATTGCTCCCGTTAATTTTGTCCGATGTGACGCACATCGCGTTATCGTCCGATCCCTCAAACCACTCTCCACCCAATAACTATATATTTATATATATATATATGTTGTAACCCGTTGAGTATGAGTTTCAAATATACCCCAGAGATTGCACGAAGATATAATTTTACCCGGCAATAAATCACACGCTTCTCCACTGCTGATCAGTAAAGCGAGATTTGATCTACCTGTGTTATTCGAATACTTGATCAGCACTATTTTAACCGATATCATTACGATCACTGTCACCGTTTTTTTTATCATCGTTGCTTGTGTTGAGTGGAAAATCGGATGCAGATATTAAAATCATTATGTTTTCCCAAAACGAAAGTAATACCAATTTCGAGGTTTGTAACGCAATTGTATGTTTCAATTTTGTACTTATAACAGAATTTTAATTGTATAATTATGGCCTCGCGTAGAATTTTTAATCGATGTTTGTTTTTTTTTACTTTAATCCTTGTGTTGTCGCAAGATAATTTTTTGTTGGTTTAGGTTGGGTTTGTTTGGGTTTGTTTAGGTTTCACAGCCGCAATAATTTTACCATATAATTTCTGTCTCTTTCTAAGCCGCGATACCTTAACTCCGTATCTCTCCAAAAACCAAACATTCAAAAGGAAATTGAAGCACCACGAGGGTGACATATGAACCTATATCTTGCATAAATAAATCCGTGCTGCTAATCATTTAGTGGCATAACAACATGCGACCAAGACGACTCAACATCCGGTCTTCTTGAACGCTCGATAAAATAATCCGAGACAAAGAGTGTCAAAAGCATAAGGATACCAGACCCAGCTCTGTCATATCTATCAACCTGTACGCATCATATGCCATTTCGCAGAATTACGGAACAAAGGTCTACTACCTTACGATGCAACCTCTATCATATAAAATGCATATAAGACCGATTCTACGAATTTATATATGTATGCGAAAATGCATCGCCTTGCAACCAATCGCGAATTACGCTATACGTCACTGACCAATCCAGAAAGAAATGCATCAATCGAATCATCCCCTCCTTAAGGTATTTTCTCCCATGAGTCATCCCCTCCTAAATTTGCACTTCACAAAAGATTCCTCCTGCAATTCAGTCTTCCGACAACCTTCCTTCAGAAAAGATTAATTAACTACCTATTCGCGAACAACTTACGCGTATCACATCTATTCCTTTGGCGAACTTATAAATTTTAATATCGAAATATTCAGAAATATACCCGAGTTTTTCTTCACCTGTAACTGTGTATCGCGATCATATACCTTTAAACATCGTATCTCGTTATCGTGTAATTGTAAGAACACACATACAACCTCAAGAGTACTTACAACCGTCTCATACACAAACAATCACACCAACACCAGGCCAGCTAGGGCTTCGAATTCACGAGCGGTGACAAAACAAAAACAGCGAGCGCGCGAGCTCGAGTATCACGCACTATCATCCAATGTAAGCGACACTTGTTTTACGCTATATTATTCCCATCGTTCCGACGGACGAATTAGGGTATTCTATACCCTCATTGGGTTTGTTTGGGTTGTCCATACCCAATGGACGGATATCACCCAATGGAGGAATTGGGTCCATTCATTGGGCCAATTTTTTGGTTCCATTTATTGGGTCCATTTATCACCCCTATTGGATAATAAAACAATCACAATTTCTCTAAAAAGCTAGTACCTTTTCAATCCTCGCACTTTCGTTGGTTTATCAAGGTTTTCCGTTATCAGTAGAGACCTATACAGAGATGGTGAGTCTTATCTCTCGGGTCACCACTCCGTTGATCCAGAGAGCTTTCCCTACGCTCTCGCGTTACCATTTACCCATAGGCAGCCGCAGGCGCCAACCTACACCGAGTACACAAAATTTATTATTAAATATTTTCATGGGTCCGGTAAGTAGCTTCTTCTTTACGACGGTTAAGTATAAAATAAGTAGACGGTTGCAGCAGCAGCAGGAGCGCCACCAGGAGCAGCACCAGCATTAGGCGGTAGAAGGGTGAAGGGGATGCGCCGTATGAGCGAGATGAGGATCAGAAGGAGAAGCAAGGTGTGCTCACCACGCGATACACCCGCTCTGACTTGTGGCTCCATTAGCGCCACGGTCTTTCTCTCACTCACTGTAACGTATAGCATAATAAGAGTTTATGTGTCAGGTTGATGCGCCAGAAGGCTGCTAACAGACAAACTCCAAGCGGCATAGGAACTGTTATATTTTCATTAGCCCACCGACCCATCCTGTCGACCCCATCTTCCGATCTCTTCCACCCGTCTTTTGCCTCATACCCCATGGTGTTCCAGTACAAAGGGGATCTTCGATCAATCCCATAGAACAGTGAGCAAATCGCGAACGTTTTGGATGGTGGGGGCCTGGGGGAAGCTGGTTACTGTTTTACCATCGCTGATGTACTTCGAACGTTTAACCCTCCCCTGTCTTCTCCCCTCGTGCATTCGAGCTCATAAAAGTGCTGAGAGAAAAGCCAATGCCCTTTTCCAGTTGCCTAATATCGTCTGGTCTTTGTTGATGCTGTTACGCTACCCCCAATGTCCGTTCTCGGAGTTCGGTCTCCTATTACTGAAATTCTCTCACTGGAAAGGGGCAATTTTAGTAATAAACCCTAGTGTCCTCGTAACTACTGAAGACGAGAGAAATATCATCTAGGGTCTTGTAATCGTTTTGACGTTAGATTGAACGACGAGGGCGCAGATATCAACGTCGTTTTGTTCTGGTTTTGATATTTTGCACCTTAAAAGAATCAGTGGAAATTCTTGGTTATTGGGGAATTGTAGTTATTAGTAAAATAATCGTGAATTATTTTTAATATTTTACACAATAATTTGGTATTTATAAATAGAAAAATGGAGTGATAGAGAATTTTGTATTTAAGTTCAATGTTTGGGTTTATTTGGGTTAAATTTCGGACACCGTGAAAATCCCTTCAGTTGAACTGCAAAAGTTGAAGGTCATATTGCTGCGGCAATTGTAGAAGTGTTTGACCTTGCTGAAGGATATTTCATCTAATAGAACTTTTTACGCTTTGGACAGGAAACATCTCGGAGCATTTATTCTCCGGCCCTCAAGCCACGAGGTGTTCTTCGGATCACCTGGAGGGACCGTCCAGTAATGCTATCAATAACGATCCATCATTTTGGAGGAGATGTGCATGCTTTCTATCTTCCTTGTTCCATATAAGTTTGTCTCTACTTTCCTATCCCTATACCTGACGTTCTCTTGTCATCAGTAAATAGAAAACTGTGTCATCCAAGAGAGTGCACTTCTACTTGGTAAACGTTAGGAAGTATAGACCAATCGTTTACAACTTGTCACTGAATCCCATCATACGTAGGATACATTAGGGTGTAAACCCAAATAAACCCAAACATCATCTGAAGCAAACTCAGCTCAATAAAGAAACAAATTCGGAGCGTCCCTTTTTTTTATTCCAGTGGAATCTCTTCATACCAGGTGATTTGCCATCTGACGTGAAAGAGGCTTCACTGAAATCGCCGAGTAATCTAGACCAGCTAAACACGTCCATACTTTCAGAACTTCATAAGTTGGTTGTACAGGGTAATGCTGGAGTCCAATTTGCGTACTCTCAAGTTTGCCAAGTTTTCTCTCACCTTGGTCATCGAAATGGGTACGAGGGGCGAGCTCCACTATCTCATAGAGAGGACACGATAGTTGTGGCTAGTTGGCGTCACCTCTGCGTCGGCGCTCCCTTGTCTCTTCGACTGATTCAATTTTGCCGCTTCGTGGCTGTTTAATTACTGGTACCCAAAGTGGTACGAGGAAGGAGGGAAGAAGATAGGGTTTTCCAGAGGAGGGTTGGCTAGCTCTCAGCTGAAAGAGGAGAAATGACCGAGTACAGGAGAGGCCGAGAATGAGACAAAGGATTGTTTTGTAGTCGTCTGGTCCAGCACGTCGTCCTCGAATGCTGGAGTCTCTCCCCTGTTGCCTACCGGAGGCTCTTCCCGGCCCTCTACTTTGCCATGTCCCCATCCTTCTATTTGACTCTTCAGCGTATCTGTCGGTCGAAAGCTACTCGCCCACTCGTTCTATCCAAGCAGCTCTTGGATAGAACCACCACCCCAATGTCACCTGGCTGCTAAGACACTAACGGAATAACGGAGTATACTGGTACGCTGGATTGTTGTTGATGCCAAAGTAACGGGCTGGTGTTGGTCACGGCAAACTGTACGAACCAGACCAGACGTGCGAAATGTCCGTTGGGGCTGGGAGATGGGTCAACTTCTCGTCGGACGTGTCTCGCAACCCGAATGTCCAGCACGGAGGCCCGTCGCATCCAAAACTCGTTGTTGCACTGGATATATACCGACCACTTCGAACTCCTTAAATGCACTGCGTCCACTACTTATTACAACGGTCATCCAACGAACGGTCACCAGCCGTTCCAGCCTTTTGGGAATACACGATGGAATAACACATATTGGGTATCAATCGAACTGTTGCTAAGTGATGTTCCAGGAAAGTATCAAAATCCGGTTGAATGGGTAGCGATGTAACAGCTGATCTAATTTCTAGATTTATCGATATAGGTACTAGCTGATGAGAAGCTTTTAGGATTTAGGATCTAGCAGCTGTTAGGATCATTGGTCGAAATCGTAGTTAATCCAATAGGTTGCGAATCATCTTGAAACCTCAAAATACATTTGGATAATGAAACTAGATATGGCGGCTACTAGGTGAATCCTACTTCACGCACGATCATGTTGACCATTTAATTGACCTGATGTGAAACATCTGATTGGAAGATGGACTGATTCCTTCATTTCTAACCAACGTCGTTTAACCGTTATATGCCTCTATTTCTGTCCATCACATCTTCATACCCTCCTTACGTAATAACTGTACAGAAAGGTCACCAACGACGAATCCGTTTTCCAATGATCCTAATATTAGGCAATCTTCAATAAACCAATTACCCCGACAACAAAACTATCTTCTGATAAAAAGTTACTCATAAAAGGTGCATATCAGACTTCGGATTAAAAATATCCAAAGTGCAAAGACGGTTGCCACCTGAATGAAAAAGTACATCCAGGTCGCAACCATATTAAAACCCAAGCACCGAGATGAATTCCTTTTGATGCACTCATTTCAGCTGGTATAGATATACTCCAGTGATGATCAAAGGGTCGAGAAGTTTTCGAAGTTGTTTCGGAGAGTACGCTTCTCATGAGCTTTCATAGAAAGATACGCTGCGCAACGAGCGGCTCACTGAGAGCGCGCAAACTCCCGACGACGATTGATTTACGGCAAGAGAGCTCGTGATATTTACAAATGACTTCGGAGGACAAGACCTCCTCGGACAGTTATTGCGACTCTTGGACTGACGCATTGAGTACTTTGTGCTTATACTCTATCTCCTCTTCTCTCACGCAACTTGCAACATTGAATCTTTCCGGAGTTGGCCAACGTCCTTCTCAATCTTCGGTTCTTTGCGACCAATTTCTAACGGCTCAACGTCCACGATCTAAAACTTAACGTTTATGAGGCTCCATGATGATCGTTTTGTTATTGGTCATAGAGGAATTACTGGAACTGACGTATGACCCGATATTGGCCATCTTGGGCTACATTGCTATTGGAGTTTGTTTGGGTCTAGATGAAACCGGAAATGGTCTGAGAATTATGCCTGTAGAATTTCCCTTGAATAATAATTATGTAATTCGAAACGTCTTTCGGATTCCCTGTGGACAAATTGCACCGGAAATTTGATTATCAGAGAATGGACAACCAACTACAGTTTTGACAATATATCGATTGCAAAATCACTTGTACCAAAAAATCCGGTTTTTTGTAAATTGGAGGGGTTAAAAAATCATCATTCAAAAAATCATCACTTTTCATTTATAAAAGTTGCAATGCATTTTATATTTTTAATAGTTTAATAGTTAAAGTAATATTTAATTTAATAGTTAATTTAATAGCAATAGTTTTACGGTTATTATTTTAATGTTTTAATATTTCTAATAGTTATTACTTTATATTTATAAAAGTTGCAATTAAATTATTTAAATTAACCTCTGAACCGACAGTTCTTCATGCGCAGAAGAATTCTCTACAGAATCCATCAACTATCTTCTGATGACAAAAACATAAAAAACCAAATAAACCTATATACGAAAAAAATCCTAGAAAACTGAAATAGGCAAACGTATCCATGTACCTTTAAACGAATCATCAAAAAAAAAAAAAACAAAGACATTCCCACGTTGGAAAATCATAAAACGTATCAGACAGAGAAACAGGGGAATACGGAATAGCGTGAGAAAAGAAAGGTTCCTAGTCTAGGTGCAAGTGCTTGATGACTACTATCGTTCGCACCAGCTTATAGGAGTAATAAAGTTTGCACCAACAAGAAAGCTCACGTGTTCACGTTTACCATTTATCGAAAGCCAGCTCGCGAGATCGTAACTTAAAAGTGTAAGACTTGCCTTCTGGCTGCGTGTCATGCAGATAGGTTTAAAAGCCGAACGTGCCGCATTTACAAATGCGCCTGCTGTTCTCGATTCTCGCCCGCGCGTCCTCAACAACCTGGAAGGTGTAAGTACACGTGTGGTGAGACATCGCTAAGGGGAGGTGGAGGTTGGAGGGGGGGGGGGGTTTGGCTCCCTGCATCGTAAGATATCTCGTGGTGTTTCCTTTAGGCTATGCTCTCCCATTCATTTATCTTGTTTCTGTTGCTATCTCAGAGTTTATCCTCCTCTTAATGGACGTTGTTGTATTTGCGGATTATAGAATTATTGGACAAATTATATTTGAAAGTGATCGAACGGTTTGAATGCACGTTTTGAGAAACTAGACTTTGTTTGGGTTCGTTTGGGTTCTAGGTGTTGGTGAGGTGAGAGAGATTGTCTAGGTGAGATTATTAGGGAATTTTGAGGTGAATACAGATTTGGCATAGTTGAAGATCTAGCTGTTTTTTTTTGTCGTTAAAGTATCGGAGGTTCGAATTCAATAGGGTGCGTTTCACTTACTCGGTGAATTAGTGAAGAAGAAATTATTTGAAAAAATTAAAATATAGTTAAAATGTGTATCGATACAGATGGATCGATCTTATGATTGTTTGAAAATAGTTTATCAAAATTGCGAATACAAAAATGTAGGAAGTAATTTATTTGTAGTGAATTAAATAAGTAATTTATTTATAGTGAAAATCAATAATTTTTAATTTAATAAAATGATGAGTGATACAGTATTGATTTGCTGGTATAAACACACTGAACAAATCGATACGTTGAATAAATGAAATGTAAATATTACGACGGTTTCTAATTTCGAATTTTTTAAAGTTAAGGGCTGGCAAGTCGATCAGTTAAAATATCGTTGGAGCAAAGCAAGCGAACTGTCAGAATAGCACAAATTTATTATCAAGAAATACATCACTCAAAGTTTGCTTTCTGGATGTATTTTTTTTTTTAAGGTATTAATGAAGTAGAAAAGTAGAAAAAGTATTAATTAATAAAATAGGATCTAAATTTCATTTCCGCTGCACTGCTAAGGGGGTTTCAATGGAGTTTTGTTTTTTTGTTATGGAGTATCTTTAAGAGCACTGGCTGCAAAGACCTCTTGGCTGGTCAATGACTGATGTGCCATCAAGGAGGGTGATACGAGGAACGTCGAAAGCTGGATGCGAAACTTGAAAGGAAACATAAATTAAGGCAGTCCTCGGAAAATCAGTGGACTTGAAGATATATTCTTTTGCGCTGGTTTTGTTGTTGCTGGCAGTTGATTCTACTTTGAGAACATCGATGGGATGGGGGAGCTCGGGGGAGTGAAAGTGAGAAAAAGAATGGATAGAAGAAGATAGAAAGATAAAGAAAGATGGAAAGCAAAAGAGCAATGACGAAAGATAGAGAGAAAGAAAAAGCTTGGGAGATCAAATAAGAGGAACGAAGAAAGCGTTGGATGACGAAAAGATGTGAAGGCGGGTGCGAGTCAAAGCATGGTGGCAACACATAAATCACTCTCTTAGGAGAGAAGTCTTCAACAGCGGTCATTCCCTCCAGGGATAGCCTGGTCGACTTGCCACGATAATTCGTAGGGAAAAGCAGCTGCCAATGGAGATCCATCTCAGCAGAGAACTTTTAACAACTTTGCAAAACTTTCTCTACTAACAAACCTAAATAAATATAAATCGATTGATGCCTCGAGCTTCTTTGATTTCATCAATTTTTTCTCGATTCATTTATACATCATTTTTTAATCATTTATTTCAGAAATTTCTTAAAAAGGTTTTCATAATTTATTTAATTTTAACCCTTCAACCATTAACCTTTAAAAATCTGATATATCTTTTTAATGCTGTTTTCAAGGATTTTATTATTTAAAAGTTACCATCGGAGGTTTCGTCCACTTCGAAATTTTGAAACCACTGTTCTCTCAAACGGCTGAACGAATCGTTACGAAATTTGTTGTGTACATTCAGGACGATGGCACCGAACGTCCCCCGGTGGCCATTTTGGATAAAAACGTTTAATTCCTGAAAAATCGCGGTTTAAAACTCGACTATCTCTCTTGCACTCGTGTCTCACGTGGTTAGTTCGTTATGACCTTAAGAGATGTCTCTAGTAGATCTAATATACAATGCTCCTATATACCACTATTAAAATCGACCCTGTACACCAAAGTGAAATATCAACTTGGAGCCAGAGAATGCCGTTGCGTTTTGCTGTGACAGAAAATCCCATATTGCAACGTAGTTTCTCAACAATGCCTGTCCAATTAATTATTTGTGGGTGGTTTCAGATTTGAACCAAATTAGGCTGAAACTACGTCTTCTATCAAGAGACGGCTTCTCAAGCCAAATACGTTCAACCAGGTGTCCTAGACTGATGCTTTCGACCGATGATAAAATGTCAGACTTGGGACAAGATGTCAGACCGCGAATATCACGAATCGTTTACTTCCAATTTAACGTTTTCATAATTAATGGATTGCCTCTTCTTCATAAGATGATATACAAGTTACAATCCTTTCTACATTTTTCGTGGTTTGCGGCAAAGTCTGCTGTTGAATGAGTCAGAGTTTAACGTTTTTTTTTTTGTTAACCCGTGATACTTCGGGGCTTAGAAATGGAATATTTGAATCAACATTTTGGGAGCAAACCCAAACAAACCCAAACAGAAAAAAAACATTGTAAAACAAAAGAAATTAAAAAACGCTACGAACTTATTAAAATCGAACCCCAAACAGAAAATAAATAATTGTAAAATAATAGAAAAATAAAAAACCCTAAAAACTCGCTTTGTTTTTTCGCTCGCGATCCGTAAGCTATCCGTCTCAATGAGACGTTAAAAATCGACGTACCATAAATCCGGAAATGCAAATAATCATAAGGGAAAAAACGTATCAAGAGGAAAGAAGAAACAAGTACGAAACAAAATTCCAGAGTGGCAGTTGGAACGCCATGATTGTGTGACAACTGAGGTGTGCCCTGTCCGACGTGGCGGAGGACGCATGTCACCGTGGTCCCACCGAAAAAGAAAACAAAAATTGGGGAAAGAGTGAGGACCGTAAACACGAGGGCACACACATATCCAGCAACAAAAAGGGGATCAATCCGTTCGCAAGAGGAAACATAAATCGTGTCGGGTCCGCGACAGTTTTGGAGGGCGAAGCCGGCCCGGAGGGAGAAAAAGAGAAAAAAGAGGGAGGAAGAGAGGGAGATTCACGAACGGTCGTGGAGGACCTGAGGGACGGTGTGATACAAACAAGATGCACTCGGCAACACGAGGCAGTAAATATACCCCGCGAAAGCCGAGTCAAGTTGGAAAAGACGTGGAGAAGGAGAAGAAGAAGACAAGAAAGACAAAAACGCATGAACGATAAGACGAAGGAAGAGGAAGGGTTGGGGTAATAAGAAAAAAAGAGTACGAAGGAAATAAGGGCGGATGAAAAGGAAGAAGGTTCCACCAAGGGAATGATGGGCAGGGGGTTCCATATGAAAGCAGATAGAAAAAGAAAAGGACAACACGAAAGGATTCATTTCCAGTTTGCGATGGAACACTGGAACAAGATGGAGAAGAAACGAAGAGTGCTGATTTCTGAGCTCAGCCCTATGAATGAGGAAGTAATTTAGCTGGTGATTCAACCTAATGACTGCTTTGGTACGAGGTTTTAGGTTGGATAATCACTTTCTAGAGTTTTTATATTTTCGTTTTTTTTTTACTTAGTTGATAATATTCATTTGATATCGTCTTTTTAAGTAATTTAATTTTTTACTTTTGAGGCTTCGAAAAGTACTGAGTGTTTTTGGAAAATCAACCTTTCATAGGACGAAATAGGGAGTGCAACTTTCAATAAAAGTTTTTTCCGTTTCTACGTATCATTAAAATTGTTACTACAAGCCTATCAGATATAAATCCAAAATTACTAATTGCTATCCTTAAAAAAAATCATCCCTTCATATATTAGCAAATATTTTCAAAAATATATCAGAGATTATAGGATCGTTAGTGAGTCAATGTTCAGGCAAATAGAGTTTAGTACGATCTAGACCTTCGTACCAGGAAATATCATTGAGGCGACGATAATTAAGGTTCATGGGAACACGAAACCACTAAATCGTTCAGAGGACCCTCAATGCATGGAGACGTCACAAACAGACTTTGAGGAAGAAAAAAGACGTTTCGTCAGGTTCGTTCTCTCATCTCACGGTTCACATGGTTACGAGATGTAAGCCAATAAGTATGTCAAGAGTCGGTTGATGATAATCGAGTATATGTGCTGCGACACCTCGTCCGACTCGTGATGATAGCTTTAGACTACCCATAATTGCAACAGCTCGACTATCCTTCCGACGTACCACTTCTGCTTCTAGCAGTAAACAGGGTTTCATTCGGACCAACTTGGAGAAAAATCGTCTGGAGTGATTACTCAGAAACTATTCCAATGATTTCCATGCACTTTGTCACAGATCTTCGTTCCATCAGCAGTTTTTGATAAACCTAAATATTATTTTGAATTCCAAAAATAAAACATACTTTTGCCCTTAAATATAGCCAAAATTTCATGAAAAATCATAAAATTCACTTTATTTAGCTGCTGTTTCCTGAATTTTGCATATATTTCAAAAATCCTGGGTCACCAATAGCGTATGAGTCTTATCTTTGAAAATCACTTTGATTTTTCGTATTCAGATAATTATAGCGTGAGGGAGGACTCCAGCAACTGAAAAAAATGTTCTTATAAACATTAATATAGACGATAGGCAATTTGTATTAAAAAAAAGGTATATATATTTTTTCAAACAATGAAAATATGAAACAAAACATATTTAAAAATCCAAATCTCCATGTATATTCCTTCTATAAAAAAAATCATTTAAAAAACCTGTCATTTTCGAGCTTGTTTTCCTGGCTTAAGAATTCCATTATTCACTCGGTGAGATAACCTCCAAAGCAATATTTCGAATTTTCCGATTTCGGAATTTTTTTATCAGAGCTTGATCCACAGATCACTCGAAGAAAAAAATAAAGAAAAAAAATCGTGTACCGAGGCGAATAAAATGGTACATCACTCAAGATACAGGACGCCCCAGGACGAGGGTCGAATTCGACCAGGACGTACTCTACGGATACGGATAGTTGATACGAAGTATTAATACGAGTGTTGAAGCTCTCGCGAGTTCACGGTCTTCTGGTTATCTTGTTCTTCGTCACTCTGAGGACGTCCACGTTGAGAGAGCGTCACGAGGATTCGGAATATCCGGAGATAGATGAGAGGGAAAAAGCGAGGCGAAATGTGAAGGGAAAGAGAGAGAGAGGTCGAAGGGAGTAGGAAGGAAAGACAGTGGATACATAAGCTCGCAGAAGGAAAAGGAGAACGAGAGGGCCAGAGGGAAGAGTAGACGGACGTAGAACCGGAGAAGCGTGGAATCGGAGAGGTTCGCCGCCAGAAGGCAATGAAGCCCGTCACTTGGATGATGGAAGTCTCTGCATAAACCTGACGAGTGATTCGTGGCGCCTTCAGGAACGACTCTGAGGAGCCCTCTACATCACTTTTATTATGGCCGTCCTCATTTTCATATCTCATAAAACCTTCGAGACTCTCCGAACCGTACATCCGCCAGCTCGCGTATAATCCGACTGCCTTCCCCTTCGTCACGAAGCAATAAAAGACTCCAAGAATTCTCATCCTCGCTTTCTCCACGGTTCGACCAGGCAAATTATCAATCCCTTTACAATTTTATTTCTCGTACTATCTGTTACAAACTCTGGGATTCTATACCTTTGCTGTATGGAATATATGTATAAGATACCCAATAGGATAGGATAGGATCAGTACGTATACGTATATACGTACACATCGGAACTAAACGTCAAAAGTGACGGACGTTCTTTTCTCGAGCTCGTAAACAAATATCTAAAAATTGTGGTCACCCACTAATTTCCACAGATATGTGATCGAATCCTATGATTCAGGTAATCAGCCAAACACCCAAACAAATCCAAGTAGTGGAACCCAAACAACCCCAAATAGTCATAGAGCCCAAACAAACCCAAACTCTTTATTTCCCACAATTCCCATCACGGTGCCTGCATCATAAAATCTGTAACTTTTTTTTTCGATTTAAGAAATTTCGACAAAACACAGCCGTTCGTCTATCAATCAGACCCCATCCAGTCAAATTTGGTGAAGTTCCGAAGAGCCGTTTAGGAAATCAGTGCTAAATCAGAAACGATGTCCTTGATCGACCATTAGGAATCAAGGGTGTCCAGCTCCCTATCAAGATTCCAATACCATTTTTGTTTCTCGCGGTATCAATTTTAACGTCTGTTTTGATTCATTGGATCATCCACCCAATGGACAACAGTCTTAGCTCGTTGAGGATCGACATTTCGGATTTGGCTTACGGTGGAACGGTTCTGTGGCACCGTGCTCTCCAACTCACAAGCTCGACATTGACTGCAACTGGTGTGCTGCCGGCGACAGTGAATGACTGCGCTGCTCGTGACACGAGACTGACAGGTTTATGGGTACCCGTGTGTGGGAACATAAAAGGGACCACGTAGGCTAGGTTCCCGTTCCTGCTACTGGCTGCTGGTGAAGTACGTCTGTTTGTGTAAGTGACACGAAGCAAGTGAGTGACGCATCTCCCTACCTCTTGCTGCTGGTACTGGGAACGAGCGTTCTTGCAAGTTTACCCTTTCCTCGTCTCCTCAACCTAACCATCCTCACCAGCTGTCTTTCTCTCTCTCTCTTTCTCTCTCCCTCTTTCTCTCGTAGTTAGAAAGCTCTCAGCACTTTCCACCATCAATGCTATCACCACTGTATCGAATCGAGATCCCTCAGAATCCATCATAGCCATACCCGTCTGGAAATTTGACGAAGGATCATCCCTCATCAAGATCTTGAAGTTTTTTAAGCTTTCCTGATAAGGAAAACCTAAAATTAGGATGTTTAAGGAATAATAGAAATACGTTTGGACCCAATAGGGGTAATAGGGACGGATTTCGAACTTATTGGGACTGGGTGAATGGCCTCGACTAAATAACTAAATTTTGATCACTGGACTCGATGACTGGATAGTAGGTAAAAATTGGATAAAAAGCGTGATGTGCTATTAAAAATCTTTATTTAGTATTCCAGTGTATTTATAGTGCCTATCTAATGATTATTATCAACTCATTCATCTTTAATTTATTCTAGTTGATAATGTTATCAATATTATCACTTTGTCAACCAGAAAAATAAATCGCTGTGAAACAAAAGAAAAAATGCTATGAATTCGTTGCTTAACTTAATAGATGGGCCCACCCAAAGCCTTAATTAAATTTCCGCACTTTTGAGTACTGATTGACGCCTGTCCTTCAAACTTCCGGAATCTTGAGTTCCGGAAAAGTTTTAGCGGCAGTCACTCAGTTGTGGCAACACGACTGGCCTCGTTTTCACGTCCCTTCTCATAATTATTGTGGCTGTTCGCGAGAAGGTACACGCTCTTTGTTGGCTGCTGCTGACATCGCCTGTACGTGACGTCTCGCGTATGACACGCTCACTCGGCGAATATTCTCTACGAGCGTGCTCTCCACGTACCGAGCGCTAACATTACGCGCCAAGCGCAATGGGATACAGTGAAACAAATCCGACCGATTTGATACGCATTAGGGTAGAGTTCGAGCGGAATGTGCGCTTATCAAAGCTCTCGTTCGTTTCGCTTCGAATCGCTTCACAAATTCGAGCGAATTCGGACATATGCGATTTTCAAATGAGATTTATCTGATTAGTTTATTTGGGGTCACCGTCCATAGAAGTTTTCAAAGTGTTTTGGAAAACTTCAAATATTAAGTTGAAACTTCCATTTTTCGTTTGGACAAAAATCATGACTTGACCTTTCTGGGCGACGTCACTATTTTATGGTTACCCACTAATTTTTACAAATATGTGATGAAATCGTATGATTCAGTTACCAAAATGAGTGTTTTGAATGTGGGTAGGCAGCCTTTTTCTTCTTCAAGTCGTGGAATCAGTCAAACATGTGGAACCCAAACAAATTCAAACAAATGTTTTATTTTACATAATTTGACATTATCCAGTCAAATTTGTTGAAGTTCTGAACAGCCTTTTAGAAAATCAGGGAAAACCCTTTTAACTCGGGGTTCTATTCTTCAAATAAGAGAACGTTAACGAAAAAGAGTACAATCAAAGAAAAGGTAAAAACAGGGTTGAAGAGTTACGGTACCGGGAGAAAAATGAATTAACGATAGAATCGTGTTAAAATATACGAGTAGCGTGAAGAATCGTGAGCACACCGGGAAGTAAAATTTCCACGAGGGATCTCGAGCATCGAGAGGTCGGGACTCCTTTTGCTTCTTCTCCGTCTAATTCAAAACTATAAATCGCAAGCGTCTGTTGTATGTATGACAGCGTGTCGGGAGTGGTGGTGGGCTGGTGTGAACCTGCGAGAACTCCGGTTGAGGAACTGAAACGGATGAAGAAAGAAAAAGAAGAGAAGTAGAAGCGCGAGGGAGTAAAGATGACGAGAGAAAGCTCGGATGAAAAAAAAGAGAGGAAGTGAGATAAGCAAGAGAGCTGAAGTAACGTAACAGATGCTGCACAATAAACACCTCCCGTCACTTCGCTCCATAAATCGCGCGGCGGGCTCCTAGAAGAAACATTCAACCTCTATCTACTCCTCGCCCACTCCGCTCCCAACCTAGTCATCTTCTTCGCTCCCAACCTCCTCCAACCTCCAACCTCCGTCTCATTCTCCTTCTCTTTCGATCTGCCACTTTCCTCAGACCCCAATGCCATTTGAACGCACCATTCGAACGAATACTGATCCATCATCGATTGGGATGGCCAATGTGTCCTACGGATTTCATGCGCAACCTTCCAAGGTTCCATAATACAAATTACTTTCACCTCATGACGACCTGATTTTCACCTGATGAAGAAATCACACGAGAGTAGCACTATAAGGGTGAGTTGACGATTTTACGAATCGCTGTAAGAGGATCGAACCATTTTTCTTTTTTTCGATTGTAAAATAGTTTTGAGGGTCTATCCAATCGCACATATTCAGCTGATTACAAAAATCATGAAATTTTCGTTGAAAGGACTGCACACAGCAAAAAAAATCGTGTTTTCAGAAGTTTTTTACGATTTTTTCATGGAAATTTTGGGTTTTGGGGGAAATTAATCGTAGATTCGTGATCAGGGGATCAAATTACATGGAAATGGATCTGTTAAAAAAATATTAAAAATCGAAATTTTTTTTTGATTTTTGGGGAAAAAAAGTTTTTTCACTAAATCATGAATAACTTTTTTTCCTTTAGGATTTGGCACTCCACTCTGTGCTTAATCTCTTCGTTATGATTTTCTCTTCAAAATGCTTTTTTAAAAATTCAAATCCGATGATTTTTCGATTTTTGGCAGAATTTCA
>JAPYZJ010002807.1:0-29504 GCA_030522765.1 Ophioninae sp. B BG-2022a | reverse complement strand
TCGGAAAAAAAGAGGCAAAGGGGTATGTATGGAAAAATTGGCAAAAATCGATGGTCCAACTTTGAAATTCTGCCAAAAATCGAAAAATTATCGGATTTTTATTTTTAAAAAAGCATTTTGAAGAGAAAATCATAACGAAGAGATTGAGCACAGAATGGAGTGCCAAATCCTAAAGGAAAAAAAGTTATCAATGTTTTAGTGAAAAAACTCATTTTCCCCAAAAATCGAAAAAAATTTTGGATTTTAAATATTTTTTTTAATGGTTTATTTCGATGTAATTTGATCCCCTGAACACGAATCTACCATTCATTTCCCCAAAAACCTAAAAGTTCCATGAAAAAATCGTAAAAAACTTCTAAAAACACGATTTTTCTTGCTGTCTTCAATGCTTACGACCAATATTCGTAATCAGCTGAAAATTTTCGATTAGATAGACCCTCAAAACTATTCACATATCTTTTTGAAATCTGCTATTTTTACGCCAGAGAGAGAGAGAGAGAGAGAGAGAGAGAGAATGAGGAGGGGAGATGAGAGAAGGAAAACGATGCTTTGCATACCGGACCCCCCACTTTCATTTCTTCATTCAAATGATCGCAGTGGGACATCGTCGTATATTTCCTCCGGATCGCATGACCGAGAATCGAGAGAAAATAACACGAAGGCGAAAGAAAAAAAATCTGCGAAGAAATCCAACGGGACTTATAGTGGAGGACGAGAGTCATCGTACAATCAATATCGATTTGTACCCCTTAAGGCTAGCCGATTGAATTCCTTCGTCGCGCAAGAAAAAGTTTATCCCGGAGACATCCGGATGAGATTTCAGTCTGTTGTGTCACGTTTGGCCTGAAGTCCTTTGGCAAAGTGTCAAAGGAAGATGGAAGACTCCTAGAAATATAGCGACGGGTAGAAATGGTATTCGCACCTAAGATCGTTAAAGATACGTTACGAGTCTCGGAACGATGATTTTCAATTTTCAATTTTTCAATTTTTAATTTTTCAATTTTCAACTTTTCAATTTTCAATTTTTCAGTCTTCAATTTTCAATTTTCAATTTTTTAATTTTTAATTTTCAATTTTCAATTTTTTAATTTTCAATCTTTCAGTTTTCAATTTTCAATTTTTCAATTTTCAATTTTTCAATTTTTTTTCATTTTTCATTTTTTAAATTATTTTTCATTAATTTCGACATTTTTCCAGGTCTAGAGAAAAAAGTCGGTACTTTGGTAGAATTTTAAGGTTCCTCCAAGTCACAATAGAGATGAACGATTTTTCAGCAGCTCCAGAAACGATTTAATCATCGATGGATTCAAGATAGATTAATTACGAAAATAATTCAATTTAAAAATAAAACAAGTAGAATTAGTTTTAAATGTCGTTCAATAGGACGTTAAGAAATTATATGAATAAAATTGAATTTCAAATACGAATCGAATTATTCGTATTCAAAACTAATAATATTTTTACAAATTGAATTAATTTTAAATATAAATTTAATAAAAATAAGGATATTAAATGAATAAATTTGATGTTAACTCCAAGTTGATTCAAGACAAACATACTAAATTGATGAATTCAATTTTAAATATAAATTTCATAAAATAAAAACAAATTCAATAAAAAATATTAATTTCAAATACAAATTAACCGCAAATTAACTAATTCCATTTAAATCAATCGCACAAAAATAGCCCACGAATTAAATCGAAACGAAAAACTGAATTCCCTAATTTACAAAAATTATAAATAAAATCCCCCAATTAATGGAAATTAACGAAAAATGCTAATTTTTTTTTAACCTTTAAAGACAAATTCGTACTCGACAGCAATAAACGTTTGGCTCGTTCTGGCTTTGGGTCTCGCGACGGACATGTGCGATATGGGACAAGAGCTCGACGTTCACTTTCGGCAGGAGCAAGTATCGCCCTACTTATTCGACGAGCAATCTTGAAAATTAGCATAACAGCAGTCGAGCGAGAGACCAATTCCGGACACCTTGCCTGGTCGATATCTAGGACCCATTACTTATTTCCACCTTAGATTCACCGCGCTATCGGGACATTAGCATTCGAGGGTACAATACCCCCCCCCCCCCCCACTCCTCGCCCTTTTTTTTCCCTCTCCCCATTTTGCTCTACATTTTGCGAAGGTTAGAGGAGCTACCTTCGGAAAGGTTCTTCTCAAAGGACTCTTCCTTTGGGAGAAAAGGACAAGGGACAGGAAGGGAATGACGCGAAGAGGGCCTAACCCTGGTGTGGGTAAACCCTTCTCCAAATGTGTGAGAAACTTGGTCCCACAGTTTGGGCTCTTTTCGCGCGTATTTCGTCACATCCAGGATCAAGGTCGAAAGGACTTTAAGAAATTATATGAATAAAATTGAATTTCAAATACGAATTGAATTATTCGTATTCAAAACTAATATTTTTATAAATATTTTATAAATAATAAAAATAATATTTTTACAAATTGAATTAATTTTAAATATGAATTTAATGAAAATAAGAATATTAAATGAATAAATTTGATTTGATTAACTTCAAGTTGATTCAAGACAAACATACTAAATTGATAAATTCAATTGTAAATATAAATTTCATGAAATGAAAAAAAAAATTCAATTCAAAATATTAATTTCACAATTTAGACACAAGCAGGTTTAGGATTATCGTTTGATTCGCTTTTCGATCATTCGCACGTAACTGGATATCGTTTTCAATAAAAATGATAATCATTCGAGTTGACTCGATGGAATTCTGATTCGTCGAGTTCAATTCGAAATGAATATTTTTTAATTTTTTTCTTAATTTGAAAGTCGGCCATCTTTATCGTCATTGTATATTTTGGGACGTTTATTTCGTATTGGGTAATTTGCAATTCATTTTTTTTTTCGATCTATATTTAGCATTTGTTTTACTTGTTTGATGGATATGCTTTAAATCGTTTTATTTTTAGTTACTTAATTTTGTTTAATTTTCTTCGCATTTTTTAAATCGAATTTAATGCTTGTTTAGTTTGATTTAGTATATGATGAATTGATTTTGAATCGATCGCAAAATTGTTTTTTTTTTGAGCTGCTGCAAAATGGTTTTAATGAACGTTGAGTTTCTGTCAATTCGAAGAACTTTCTTCTCCAGTAAAAAAAACATCGAGATCAACTTCGAATCCTTTCTTGCGGATATTTATGCAAAAATATGTAGGTTTTTTGGGTGCAGGTACGAAGTGAAATGAAACGAGGGAAATAAGTGATTCTGGGTCCATAATATGACGCTGCAACCGCAGCAAATACGATTGCGAATATTTTTATTGGATGAACGATTTGAATACTTTTTGGACCGTGGGAATAGTCCTTCTGTCGATTTCTCAGAGCAACAAATTCTGGATTTTTTGCATTCTCATTTTTCAACGTATTCCTGACCGAAAAGAACTTTTATTTTCAGGAGCGTTCTCGTCCTCATCTGAAATTCCGAAAAATCGCGATTTTTCGAAAACGAGACGTCGCGTAGATTAAAGGGGGTTGAAAACACGTATGTAGATGCCGGGCCCCCTGGACCGATGTTCACATTATGTTTCGACTAGGACGGAGCAAGATTTTACTCCACAATGGAGCCTACCGTTATTCTCGTGGAATCTAAAACCCTTGGTTCCTATAGAAGCATTCTTTCCTTCTAGTTATTATTATTCTACCGGTTTTCGTATTAAGTAAGAAAGATATTTGCATGATTTACGAGCTTTGGCTGTTATGAGAGTCCTGGTAACTTTCCGTTTGCTCGTGCTGCTCGCCGAAACTTGAAAAGTCAACCAAGTTTTTTGGTTGTAAAAAAAAGGAATATATACGTTGCTATATTCCCGGGCAAAAAATTTATTCGAAAACTTCAATTTTTAAGATTTCCAGATTTATCGATTAACGATAAATCGATTAGCGATAAATCGATTAACGATAAATCGATTAGCGATCAATCGATTTACGATAAATCGATTAGCGTTATATCGATTAGCGATAAATCGATTGGCGATGAATCGATTGGCGATGAATCGATTGGCGATAAATCGATTGGCGATGAATCGATTACTGATAAATCGATTAGGAATAAATCGATTGATGATAAATCGATTAGGAATAAATTGATTAATGATAAATCGATTAGGAATAAATCGATTAATGATAAATCGATTAACGATAAATCAATTAGCAGGAAAAATAAATAAATCGATTAGTCACATTTTGGATGAATCTACTCACCACAGGATCCGTAGAATCAGGTCTCGGAAAGGCGTAAAGGCTGGCGAGTCTCTCGTAAAGATTGGCCCTCTCGTAGAGATTCTTAAATGGATTTCTCGTGCTGAAGAAGTCCAGATCAACGTCAAGAACGTAAGGGGTGTCCTTTTCCGGAAGATACTGCCGGAGAACCCCGGATATGGAAGGAAAATCGTCCCTCTGAGAAAAGATCGGAAGGTTAAGAAACAAAGGTTAGAAAACAGGAAAAAAAAGAAAAGAAATGCCAGGCGTAGAAGATAAACAAAATATTGACAGATTCGAAACGATATATACCCTGTGAACGTTTCCGTTTACGCGGTTCGATTCACCACGGATTAAGGGGGTTTACGAATGGAGGCAGCAAAACAGCGAAAATACCTGCCCGCGCAAACGGTGAATGCACCAGATACGTGAAATTATTTTGTTCGGCTAGTCGTTCGAAAACCATACGAGAGCGGGAAAAAAGTTCCATCAACGTACGTGGTGAATGACACTCCTGCATGTCGGTGGCAGGGGTGGCTGCTATCTCTCGTATCCTATTTCCTATGGGCTCTATATATATAGACAAAAGTTAGTGGTAACTTGGACCTTTGGAGTAGCCTTTCTTTTTTTTTTTATTTTACTTCAACGAACGAAACTTTTTTTCATACAATGCATAATTTTTTAAAAATAAAAACAAAATCTTTATGATTTTCAACTTTTCATGGTACAGAGCTATAGTAAAATCCATTATCAGAGATTAAAAAAGTAGGGAATGATTTCTATGGGAAAAAATATTTTTTTATGAACAGTTATTTTTTTAATTTAGGACAAAAAGATTTTCTATTTTTTTCATTTCATAATAATCGTTTTTATTTAAATTATTATAAGTTTATTTATATAAATAAACATATAAATAAACGGTTAGTTTATTTATATATTATTATAAGAATAAGTATTTTTATATTAATATATAAATTTATATATTATTATAAAACATTATTATATAAATAAACTAACCGTTTATTAAATATTATACGTTGGCCATTTATTTGGCCCTCTTTTCACTGCGATCGTTTTTTCTCTAGTTTCGAATATTCGGAACATTGTTTAAACGGCAACGTACAAGCAAAACAATGAACTTTCGTAATTACTTCTGAAGATCTGATTTATTAATGATACTCAGAATAAAATTTGTACATAAATAAAAATTGAAATCGTGCGCACTTTTTTTTTTTGTCCGGTGCTGTATGCAGGAAACCCTGTTTTATCGACAGGTTCAAATTCATGTCAATTTCTGCACTGTTGAATTTTTTTTTTTCTCTCTTTTTTTTCGACCGTCGAATCGCCGGGGTTTGGCCTCACTCGACGATTTTTTTTTCTCGCTGACTCGTTGGAGTCCCGGAGTGAAGCGCGGAAAAAAAACAATGACCATGCCCGAATTAATCCTGTTAGAATTGATACTCGAGCGGTCGGGACCCCCTCTCCCCTTGCCTCTTTCGCCATCGGTACCGAAATCGCAATTTGCATGCGCACGTACGTCGAACAATGAAATATACAATGGTTGGGGTGGGGGGGAGGGGAGGAGGAGGAGGGAAACTGACATGCCTACATGTGACCGTTTTACAAAGAGAATTCTGAGGGATGTTGGGCGATATGTGTGTATGCATTATATCGCATAGGCACGACCGTTCAGGGGTTCTCAAAATGTAATTTACAAATTTTTTGTTCAGCCGCCCAAAACAAAATCGCGCCACGAATTGAAAACGAATTGGCGGGTCAAATTTTATTACAGTTCTCCACGTTCGTGCTCTAAGCGTTTTCGTGATTCGTTCTTTGATGAATTATTTCCAAATGAAAAAAAGTGAAAAATAAAATGAAAAAGTAATTGAAAAATATATACGAGGAAATAATTAAAATAAAATGCAATGAC
The DNA here is from genome assembly GCA_030522765.1 of Ophioninae sp. B BG-2022a. NCBI lineage: Eukaryota > Metazoa > Arthropoda > Insecta > Hymenoptera > Ichneumonidae > Ophioninae sp. B BG-2022a. Next base: position 23,340 of record JAPYZJ010002807.1, on the reverse strand, counting down.
AAGCTGAAAAAACGAAAAAGCATTAAAAAATAAATAGGAAGAAACAATGAACACAAAAAACGAATAAAAATGAAAATAAAAATCGAAAAAATCAAAAGAAAAATCGAAAAAATGAAAATTTCATAAAAAAACATACGAATCGAAATGAAAATTGTATTTCGATAATACCGATCGTGAGCCAGTGTGGATGATGCGTATTCGCGTATAATAGATCCGATGAGATGAAACTCTCGGTGAAACATGAAAAATCATTTGGAGATATAATTACAGGGATTCGGAAAAATAATTAAGAGAAATAATTGTGGAGAATCGATTATTTGAATAATTGTTCAAAACAGTCGGAGGGGAAGTAATTATGAGAAATTATAATATATATATCAGTGATAAGAATGGAATGAATTATTCGCATCGAGATTACGATGATAAGAATAATCGCGATAACTCGATTGATTTTTTTTTTAGATTTTCGATTTATCGTCCGGATAAAAAAAATTACACGACGCGAATAAATAATTTTGGTGATGACTGTACTCCTGTCAAATTTCAATCGAACCCCCACGGTCGCTCATACTTCGACCAAAAAGTCAAAAATCGGTGAAAAAAAAAAGAAAATTCGTCGCTTCGTAAATTCGAGTCCGAAGGTAAGGGGTCTTCGTTTGACATGAATGGAGAAGAATTATTAAGGCTGGCGCGTGTGCGATCGGCACGCGATCTCGCGCCGCGCAATTAAGACGAGTGCGCGCGAGCGGAGAACGAGCTATGCAAATGGGGGCATTGTCTCGCCCCGTGTAAGTTTCGAGGCGAGCGTTTTGCGCCCGGCCAAAAGTGCTATACCTCTGCTATGCCGAGACACATACCTCGAAGAATTCCCTCGACTACATTGCGATCGCATTTACACGCGTGTATCAGCCACCCGATTTTCCCCGAATAGTCCTAAAAACACGATTTAATTAAATTCAGTCGCTGAGTACCGTGTGGGTCGAGAAAAACGCAATAAACTGGTGTATTTGCTGGATTTGAAAATTATAAGTATTTTTATATAGGAATTTGAAAGGTTTGAAAAAAAACGCAATATAATACATGATATATATGATTTCCGATTTTTTTCAAGGTCAGTGAAATTTTCGTTTGACCTTCGAACGACCTTTAAGTAAGTATGGAGTAAAAGGATGCACATAGCTATAAAAACATATATTTCTATAAACCTATATATATATATATAAAAGACAATATTTCTTTTAAATTTATTTTTTAATTTTTTATTCAAGTCCATCGAAGTTTTTTTTTTAATGGACGACTATACTTTTTTCCCTCGCAGATAGTAGCTGCTATTCAACCGGATTCAACCGTATGACGCGATGTGACCTTCGAATGACCTTCAAGCAAGGATGGATTAAAAGAACCATGGCTCGAAAAAATGTATAATTGAAAAAAAAATTTATTTAATTTTTTCCAAGGTCACCAAAGTTTTTGACCTTCTGACCTTACTACCTTTAATCAACCTTCAAGAAAGTGTAGATTCAAATAGTATTAAAATAGTGTTTGAGTTTTTTTTTCAAGGTCATCAAAATTGTCTTTTTAACGGAACGGTATATTAATTTTTTTTTCTTGCACATTGTGGAATTGGAACGGCTTCGACTGTGTAACTTTCAATAGTGTGACCTTAATGACCTTCAGCGAAGGAATATTGTTTAAATGATAATTGAACGCGTAAAAGGTTTTTTTGCTTTGTTTCTGGTGCAGAGAAGAGGAGATATTCAACAGAGATTTTCAGGTGTTTCTCGTGACTCACCCCGTACACTTTTCTCTCCCTGTCTCTCTCATTTTTGCACGGAACGTACTCGCACAGTACATACATTCACCGAACAAAAATAACGCAATCGTTAATTTGCGTATACGACGCGAATGGGCAACTACGTGGACAAAGGTCTATTGTCTTATTAATTTGAAAATTGAAATGTTATCTGGGAGGGTATAAATTTATCGAACCCAATGAGGATAAACGTGACTGCGATTGAACGATATTAGCCGATACTTTGTACAATGAAAACTCATGTAGAGGGTGTCTCATTTTTTTTTGGCACACGCCTGGCAATCGAAAAAAAATCGAATTTGATCGAAATGAGGTTGAATTTGTTAATTATTAATTATCGTAGGGTATGATAAATATGAGAACTTTAGTACAGATTTTCGATGCATTAAATAAAACCTTGTGTCCTAAAAATTGTTTTTTTTTTTTAATGCAAATTAATTTCGATTTTTCAGTTTTTTATTAATTTTGTTGGAGCACTGGTGCATGAAAAGTTGAATATTTTTTGACCATCTTTTTTTAAGATGGGTGTAAATGTTAGTTAACCTAAATTATTTTATTTGATATAATTTTTAGTTAATCATTAAATTTAATAATTTATTTTATGTCATTTTACAATCAATTTTTTATCAATAAATTAATAATATACATAAATCACTTTTAGTAATTACAGAAAGTTCATAACAATAATAATAATAATAATCGATTCACTTATTAAATTAAATCTATAAAATCACATTAATTTTTTCCAACCCAAACAAATAAAATATAATTATAAAACGACATTAAATATACATAAATACAGCAATAAATTTTCATTTAATTAAATCGTATCAATTAACGAAATTTCATAATCGTATAAAAGTTTTTATAATAATAATAATAACACGTTAATTAAATTAACAAAATAAAAATAAATTCGCAACGCTTATCTAAAAAATTTAATAAACTGATACGAGACTCGGTGACGAAGCTGAGACCTCGACAGGCGCGAAGAAAAAAATGTGAGAGGGGAAGGGGACAAAAAATCAGTGAAAATGAAAGGAGAGAAAAAAAAAGATCGTTGACGCACAGAGGGCGGTAACAACTCACAATGCCAATGCGAATTGGCGGGATTGCGGTTGGTAAAAGTTTGGCGGAATAGGTCATATATATAGGGCGGGAGGGGACGGGGGAGGGGGCAATAATAGCCGTCGAATATGTGAGAACTCGCTAGCCACAATTCCCTGAGACCATAGAGAATGGGGTGAATATTGCGGCTGACAGATGCATCGGATATCGAACCGCATTGTTCTTGCTCAGAAACACGAGCTCACGTGTGATACACCGCATCATCTGTACCGCACAATATTCGCTTGATAAAAAATCATAAAACTGAAAATCGCAAAAAAAAGAAACGAAAAAACGAAAGTACATGAATGGAATCGTGTCGCAGGGATTTTTTGTCTGGTGTTTACGTGCGAGACGAATTGTTACTCGAGATTATTTATTTTTCCAATTAAAAAACGATACATTTATTATTTATTACAATTTTTATTAGAATTAAAAATCATTCATATTTGCTATTAGGTAAACAAATTATATTTAGTATAATATAATAATAAAAAAATATTATTATTAGTACCTAACTTTTATTTAAAAATATATGTTTACAATTTTGTGTTTAATGTACATAAATTTGCATATAATTTGTTGGTATATTTATATATTTCAGATAATTTTGTTTATAATTATAAAATGATAATAATGCTTATTGACTCGATTGCTCAGAGAAGGCCTTTCGTCAAGATCAATAATCGATCAGTATCACAATGATTGATACGAATAATTAATCAATATCGCATTATTCTCATATCTCAATATTAAATGAAAAACAATTAATTCCGAGTTAAGATTAATACAAAAATCATAATAAAACCCCACCTCCCTGGTTTTTTCAAAAAATCATAAATACCCAAAAAAAATTTCGCGAAAATTTCAAACATGAAATCCCATCGAGAAACTATCTGGCCCCGCGAATAAAAGTGGCGATACTTGGATCGGTCAACGATCGGAGCATTGCAAACGCCGGATGTGTCACAGGGAATACTACTTTCCTTCGAAATTTCTTTCCTAGAGCCGTGTTCTTTCGATCCACGTACTCGCATTAAAAAAAAAATAAACAAATAAAAAATAAGGAAAAATAAAATAAATAAAAAATCAAATAAAAAATAACGAAAGATAAAATAAAAATAAACAAATAAAAAGAAATAAAAATCGGTACCGATCGGTATTCAAGTTCGGTATGGGCGCATCCGGTACACACACGGGGAATCATGCGAGAAACGTTTTGCTTCTCTCGTTGCGTTACGTACTCGTGCACGCAAGTTGACCGGTAAAATTCTGACGCGCTCGCGCGCGCGTTGCATTATGGATTTGTCGAAGCGACGGTGATCGTATAGCGAACGGGAGTGTCCCGATGATAAGAATAGATCCACGAAGAATTTTCTATGAGCATTCCATGGCGGAGGGGGGGGGGGGGGGGGGGGTATCGAAGATGAGAAACGACGTCCATGAATGAAAAAGCGAAAGATCGAATAAAGAAAGCCTTATATGTGTGTACGCGTGTCTCTACTCGAGGAGAAAATAAAAATAAAAAATAAATAAATAAAAAAAAGTGCGAGGGTGAAAAAGAATCGAGAATGCGACGTTACGTCGTGTCGATTTCCGGTCAGCAAGTATTGAATTGCAGGTATGCCTTGTCTCCTCCTGACGATCGTTTTTTTTTTCGCTGTCGCACGTTCGATTTTTTATTTTTCTATATTCCGGATTTATTCCTTCCACGTGTGGTAAAATTAACCCTGTTTCTTTTTTGTTTGGGTTCAATTTAATTGGATTTTATTTTGCTTTGAAAAACAATGTTTATCGAAAATTTGAAAAATTTGACAATGTTGGGACGGTAATTAAAAAAATTATTATTTTTGGGTGCTCGTATTTGCCGCAGTGTGTTTTTGATTAATTTATTCCTTAGTTTTTGTTTCGAGCAATTGTTGCTTATTTTTTAATGAATTTGGTTCTGCTGAATTAATTTTCAATTCATTTATTTCTGCTAAATTGATTCTTTATTAATTTAGTACCGCTTAGCTTGAAGTTTAAATTAAATTAAGAAATAAATAAATAGAATAATAACGAATTCTTAAAAATTAATCAAATAACAATCAGAAAATAAAATACATTTCACGAAGAAATATTATTTTAATAATTGAAAAAATAATTATTAAAATAATGCAGTTAGAAAAATATCCAGCATTTCGTGAAGAATTTTTATGGACGATCGGTAAAAAGTCTAGGACGTAGTTTTGCTGCGTGCTGTCAAGAATCATTTGTACGCCATGTTGGTCAAAATTACGTGTTTGTGACGTTAATGACATTAACGTGAATTTTTTAATTTTCTCTTCGCCGATATCAATCGACATTGTTTCCGGTCTGCCGGAAACTTCCTCATCACGCTCCGGCTACCGGAAATTCATGATCACGAACGAGGCTCACTGTCATCCCTTACAGTCCTTCAAACGGATAGGACGGTACGTGAAGCGCTGAACAATCGTTTGTCAAGGGCCCGAGCCTTTCACAAAAACGTTTTATCCATTTTTTATTCTTAGAATTAACGATCGAACGCGATTAGAAAATTAATTAATTTTTTACCTACGGTAAAAACGAATAACTGAAGAACAATTAAAAAATACGTTCTCGGTAATAGTGAAAATGAATAAGGGGGAAAATCTATTCATTTTCAGATGTTATTATAGACTAGTCAATTTAACAAATGATAAATTGATTTATCTCATGCTAATATCGGCTAATTAATCAACTAATTGTGACCCAATATTAGCTAACTCATTAACTAAATTAAAATTAATTAATTACGAACTACTATCGGCACATTAATCAACTAATTTTAAATCAAATAATGACAGACTAAAATCAGCTAATGAATCAACGAATTTTAAATAAACTAATTACACACTAACGTCCGCTAATTAATGAACTAAATTTCAAGTGCACCAATTACGATCTAATATCCGTTAATTAATCATCTAATTTCGAATTGGCTAATTAAGGTGAAAAATCGGTGAATTAATAAATAAATTAAAAATGCATAAATTTCATTGCCTAATATCAGCAACCATGGTCGTATCAGCGAATGGTTCGCAGGTACATTTCGTAAAGCTGAGCGAGTCAAGAAAAACCCTAAAATTCCACCTTGGGCAAAACAGAAGTTTCGAAGAGTATAAAACGCCTGGAAAACAGACTTCTCGCATTCTCCCTCGAAACCCAAACAAACCCAAACAAAAGTAATCGAAAAATAGAAGAGATGTAGTACACGAGGGTGCTAGAAAGACCCAATGGGCCCCAATGGAAAACACTTCTCTTCTTTCTCTTTTTTCTTATCAGCTGACTTTTTTACTTTTGTAAAATATTTTTGTTTTTTTTTTTTTGTTTTTTTTTCGTTCGCCAAATGGCTAAAGCATTTGCGAATAACTCGGCGTTAATCTTCAGCGGATAAGGGGCACGTTCACCAGGAAAGCTGGTACGCCGTGTCCGACACAGTATCCCGGCGCAACGAGCCATTGTTTCTTTCCTGGTCCCGATCTTTCTCTCTTTCTCTCTATCGGTAGCAAAACCAAGTCCGAGAGAGAAAGAGAGAACCCGGCCAACCAACCCGATGCACGCAAACCTCGTACTCTAAAAGGTATCATTACCGGCAATTAAGCGTGTCGATGTACTTCGTACCCGTTGTAAGAGCGATGGCGAAAAATACGACAAAGAGAAAAAGACAAAAGATTGGCTGGAGGAAGAGTCAAATAGAGTATAGAAGTGTAGGGAGGGAGGGAGGGAGGGGGGAGGAAATAAAAACTATATATGGAAAGAGGGAGGGGGGGGGGGGTTGCGTAGATAGGAGCACCGAGTGGGAAATCGAAGGAGTGAGCCCCAACCTACCGTATACTCCCTCGTCCTTCAACACCCTCCTGGTTCCTTTTGCGCTGGAATGTTATCGTTAAATTTCAACGAGCTTAGTGATGCGTGCCTCCAGCCTCCTGTGATTTCGCGGTTCGACGTGCCATCGACTGGTTGCTCTTTTTTAGTTTTATTTTTTATTTTTTTTAATTCAATTTTTTGTTTGGGTTTGTTTGGGTTTTTGGGAGCTTTTATTTTGACATGGATTTTTAACCGCGAAGAAAGGGGAAGAATTAATTTACCCTAGTAATAATAATAGTTTTTATTATTGCTATTATTATTATTATTTTAAATTATTGGGGAATTGTTGTGTATAAATAATTGTTGTAGTAATAAAAATGATCAAAGTTGTTGCTATTATTATTATTATTATTATTATTATTATTGTTGTCTTTTGTTGTTGTTGATGATGTTCTTGTTATCAGTACGATAATTTTTGTTATATTTGTCATTATTTTGTTTTATTATTCTCGTAAAATTATCGTTATGTTTATAATTATTATTATTTTTTATTCTCTAACAATATGGAAATGGAAAAGCGTACTAAATTTCGGAAAGATAAAAAATTTTTGAAATTGGAAATTGGAAATTAAGAAGCCACGTGACTTTTGGCCTCTTCCTTGGGTTTGTTTGGGTTCTTGCGCAACCTTAAGGCATACACTTTTCCCGAGTAGTTTAGTCATTGATTTTAGTCGAATGTGAGTTACGGTTGGCCGAGTCATTTTTTCTGGATTTTGCGCGATCGGAAATGGGAGGAGAGGTTATATTTTCAAAGTGTTTACGGTAAAGATGGCCGCGAATTTAGGGGTGGCAAAATCGATTTTGGCGATTTTGCTTTTTTGCCGATCGAGGAAAAAAAACAACGAAAAATGCACGAGCGATTTACGCTCGTTTCGTTGTTACAGGTCTGGGTGGGTGAACGTATGTGGGTGCCTGCGAGAACGCCGAGAAAGAAGGGGGGAGGCCAACTTGCCCCCCGTGGCATTAACATTGGATAATTTATGGCTATAGTTGCTAAATTGGTACATTCCACGGTATTAGTCGCGTGGGAACGAAGACCGTTTAAAGCCTATATATCACAATCGATTCGTACCGAGACGAAGCACAGAGACACCGTAATCGTTACTCGAGAAAGTACATTTTATAGGTTAATGAAAATTCTGATGGAATAATCGTAAAATGGTAATTAAAAATATGTATTTAAACATATGTATACGGTAGATATATTTTGAATTCGCGGCCACGTGATTTCGAGGACGTCCCTTGCAATTTGCTCAAAATAATAAAAAGATAATAATTTATTTAAATTTGCGTCGAGCCTGATTTGATTTAAGTTCAAGAATTTTAATCGAGTAAATTAATTTAAGGTCAAGTTTCCTAATTAAGTTTATTAAATTAAACTCAAGATTTGTGATTAAATAAATCATATTGAGTTAAAGATTTTTCATTGAGTTAATACATTTATGTTCAAGATTCTTAATTAAATTAATTAATTGAAGTTCAAGATTTTTAATTAGATTAATCGAATTAAGTTGAAGATATTTAATTAAGTTAATCAATTTAAGTTCGAGATTTTGAATTAATTTAATCTATTTAAGATTCAGTTTAATATAACTTTACTTCAATTTCTGAACTTCAATATAAGTTTAATTGAAATTGAAGAAACGGTGATTTTTGAGAATTTCAGGTTTTCGATAATCTCGAATTATTTTGAATTATTAAATTCATTCGAATTATTTGATTGATTCAATTTAAGTTCGAAGATGTTAATTTATGTTTATTTTCGTTTATATTTATATTTCAGATGAATTTGTTGTTGAATTGGACTATCGACCAATCTTCGTCGATCCATACAGTCCTTTCAAAAGAAACTTGATTTTTGAAATATATATATATTTTTTTACACACGTATTTTAATTTTCAATGCAATTGAGCCCCGAAAATTGAGTGAGACGGAGCATAGATCGAGCCAAGAAGACCAAGGAACTGAAAGAGAAAGACAGAGGATAGGATGAGAAAAAAAAAGAAGAAGGCTGGATAAACGGTGGCCTCGTGTGGTCCGATCCACAGCACCAGAACTCACAGCCACCATCACCAAGCAGAAAGCCTGCACTCGGGAGATGGGGGAGGCGATAACGCGTATAAAAGGTGTATCTACATTTAGTCCGGACAGCCACCACTTTATTTCCTTGCTGGCTCGGAGCGTTAACAAGTGTTTTCCAACGGGTCGGACTTTGAAAGAGATTCGAATTCGCTCCAGCGTAGATCGAGAGAAAGAGAGAGCCGAGAAAGAGAGAGAGAGATGATGATGATGATGATGATGATATAATTTATTATGCCCTAGTCGCAGACTTTCGGGCAAAAGAAGGAGATAACAATAAAAACAACATAAGAAACTTAAACATAACTTGAAATTAATTATAAACAAAGAAAGTAATAATAATAATAAAAATAATAACAGTAGTAGACGTAGTAATAATAATGATGACAATATTAATAATAATAATAACAATACATCGTTAGATATCAAAGATATCAAAGATATCAGTTATTTCGAGACTCACATGAAAAAGAAAGAGAGAGAGAGAGAGAGAGAGAGAGAGAGATGGTGATGATGATGATGATACATTTCATTATGCCCTAGTGAAACTATCGGGCAATATAATTATAATAAAGAAATATAAAAATCATTTAAAAATGTAGAAACAATACAGAAAAAAATAGTCAAGAAACTAAAAAAAAAATCAATACATTAAAATCTTGACTTAAATATATAGAAAAATATAAAAAATTAAACAAAAATTAAAAACAAATAGAAAATGAAAGTAATTATGTAAAGAGCGAGAGAGAGAGAGAGAGAGAGATGATCATGATACATTTTATTATGCCCTAGTGAAACTATCGGGCAATAAAATAATAATAAAGAAATATAAAAATCATTTAAAAATGTAAAAATAATACAGAAAAAAAGTCAATAAACTAAAAAAAGACAAAATAATACATTAAAATCTTGACTTAAATATATAGAAAAATATAAAAAATTAAACAAAAATTAAAAACAAATAGAAAATGAAAGTAATTATGTAAAAAAAAAATCATATAAGAAAGTAATGATCTAAAGAGAGAGAGAGAGAGAGAGAAAGAAAAAGACCGAGAGAGTTCACCTGTGCGTTCCACGTCTGCACTAAAGTACCCGATGTGGAAGCTCTTACACCCGCCAGTGCCATTTAAAGTAACGCCAACTGGCGTGCCAACCGGTCTTCTCGGGCGAGATGCGAAACGCGTGTTCAATCCGATGTGAAAATGAACTCGGTCTCTCGACTCCCTCGCGATTATTTTTTTTTATCTGGTCGATAGTGTCATCAACGAATCCATTATCGTCGCATACCGGACACGACTGCCTGATTTCCGGATGCGCGCGAATATCGCACCCGGCAATCAATAACGATTCTCATTTTTAGCGAGTCGCCGATCTTTTTTCATTTTTAAGGAGCTGCGCTTGCGCGGTAACCGAATACGAAACTCGGTGCTAATTTTGAGTTTGGAGGGTCGCCGGAGATCTGCCGGATCGCGAAATGTCAAGATCCGGGCTTGCCGATAACGGATGTATAATAAAATCGGTAGAAATCTTCGGGAGGACTCTGAGTCGCGGAATTTTTTTTTTCCACTCCGAATCATAAGCAATCCGGTTTTCATCCGACGACTGTCCGAATCCGTGCGAAATGATTTATGCACGAATCGGCTAGCGAGGGAAAATCGATACTGAAGATAGAGTTTGGATTATTTTATTTTAGTTTACGTGTTTTCAAGCTACAAATATCATCCTCGTACACCGCTTATTTTGTAGTATTTTGAGATTTTTTTTTACCGGGAATTCATTTTTTTTTGTTACGTTAAACAAATTAGAAAGTAAATTTTGTAAGTATTCATCGATGAGAAAATCCATTTTTCTCAATCGATGAGAAATCGAATTTTTGAGCAAAATCGATAAAAAAAAAACTGATTTTGTATAAGGCCATTGATAAAAATTCGATTTTTGTTTATTCACCGATAAAAAATTTTTTTTTTTTGCATTCATCGAAAAAAAATCGATTTTAAATACATTTATCGATAAAAACTCAATTTTTCATGCACCCATCAACAAAAAATTATTTTCCATGCATCTATCGATAAAACCATCGATAATCTCGCGCTCACCGATCGATAATCGATTTCCCTACTTTCTTCGATCGAAAATCGATCTTTTTTGCTTCCATCGAAATTCTACTTTTGTTATATTCCCTAAAAAAATAGTTTTTTCTGCATTCCCACATATAAAGAATTCCTTTTTTTTCGCACGTGCATCGATTTGAAAAAAACGAATGTTTTTTTTTTAATGTTCTGCCCCTATATATTATCCGTGCACGACTGCTCGGCGGCTACATTAAAACAATTCTATATATACGCGTTGGCGAAGTTACGGCATCCTGGCTCCTACGACAAACTTTCTCGCCCGTTAATTCACCTTTTGGTCACGACAACAACGGGAGGAACGAGCGGGGTACGAGGGGAGGACACCAACGTTGATACTCCTATTCGCTGCAGCCACCGATGATTTCTAATCTTTTCAAATTTATAATCGAAGTGCCGCGTCACGAAGTCGATCGTTTCCCTTTAACAATACAATATACGAAGAAAAAAAATTATATATATGTATAAAATTATATATATATTAAAATATTACATGAAATAAATAAATTTTGTAATTTATATATTTTTAATTTATTTAAATTTATTTAATAAAATAAAATAAATAAATTTTTTAATAAAAAATATTACATATTACATAAAATAGTACATAAATTAAAAAAATTTTAAAAATGATATATATATATATATATATGTAAAAAATTATATATATATATATATAACCGTGGCCAGTAACCCCGCGGAATCACGATTGGGTGACGTATGACCGGTAAAATTGGTCCCTCGATCCAGGGCCCTTGTTCTCGTACAGGAGCGATAAACCTTAAGTTTCCCCGACGACGAGGACGACGAAAGTGTGTGTGTTTTTTTTTGTATTTTGGTAACAGTATTTTCGTAGATTTAAAAATGTTTTTGTATTTTTTGAAAATATAGTTTGATTCTTTTTGAGCGTTTATCTACTTTTTAAAAGATTTTTGAATTATTTGATAGCATTTTTGTATTTTAAAAAATAGTGTTTGCATTTTTGAAAAATTTTTTAAAAAGTATTTATGGTATTTTAAAGTCATTGGATCTTCCGATCGATTTCTTTTCAATTCTACATCGATTAGGTTTTCTATCCACGAGTCTTAAATTTTAAAATGAACGTCGATGAAAACAGTTTCAAATTAAGTTTCAAAAATAATCAAACGAAAAGAAAACAAAATTCTGCACTATAAATATCACCAAATTCAGGGGTTCAATTTTTAGCCTTAACGAATCCGGAATGCATGGGTCAAATTGAAGTCAGAATTGAGTGCTTTCGCTTCGAAGTATTCCTTATCCATTTCGGTGTTGAGAAAAATCGTTTTTTATATCAGAGAACAAAGAGTCGTCACCGATGTCTCCAAAGGGTTGATAGGTCCCTTTGCTAGTGAAAGATATATATGTAGGAAAGTGTAGACGAGAGATAACGAGCGGACGCTATTTAATTAACGATAATGGTAAGGTTTAACAAGAGCAGCTCCGCACGACGTTTCTTTTCATTGTTCCTTCGTGACGTTCATCGAGCCCCCAGGTACTTGTTCACCGAGTTCTCGCGGTCCGCCCGCGCTTTAAATCCACCCCCCCCCCCCCTGGTCGCCTCCTTCTTAAACCCGGACACTTTGCACAACAATTTACCAATTTTTAAACTAGCCTACGTAAACACGAGGTGACCGACAATTCAACCGATTTTTTTAAAGGCTTGGAAAAACACGTACGAATTTTGGCAATTTTTTTTCCGTTATAAAACAAATGTTTTTGCAAATGGGTAGAATCTCATTATTTCCTTTGCAAATCAACGTATCTCGTTCTGCCATCGATGGAAAGTAAAATTCAATTTTTTAATTTTTTTTTAAATCCAAAATGGCGGCCCCTAGTGGCATTTAATAAAGAAATGCACGACGACGAATAAAAAAAAACGAGGTGAACGGTATTGAAGTAGACTAAATTTGGGGGAGGCCTTATCGTTTTTTGTTTGCTGAAAAACTCTTCATTAATAAAATGACAGACCTGGCAGACAAAAACAAATTAGGGAAAATTTATTTCTTATTAAATTTCTAGATAAACATTTTTTTCTGAATCGTTTTCTTGCATAGACAAATTTTTTAAAATCCATTTCCTGAATAGACCATTATTTTAAACCCATTTTCTGAATAAACAAATTTTTTTCATTCATTTCCGAAATAAAGCAAATTTTGTTATCCATTTCTTGAATAAATAAATATTTTAACTAATTTCCTGGATAAACAATATATTCCATCCAGGTCCCCAAGAAACAATTTTATGTAATCCATTTCCTGAATAAACAATTTTTTTTCTTTCGTCGTTTCCGATTTATTAAAAAAACAACAACTTCGTTGTTTATCAATATTTTTCAGTGAAAAAAAAATCCCAACGTGCCAAGACTACGAACCAACAGTGTGCAAAATCGCGACTTCTTCAGTCCAATACTACCGATGGAAAAAAAAAATAAAAAATCGTCTTTTTCCTATGACGTCAATAATCATCATTTCCAAAAGGAAGTAATCATTGAATCTCTACAAATGGTCGATTTTCGATCTTCGGTGAAGCAGAATGAGGCGAGTACATTAGATTTTGTTGGATTTAGCCAATAGTGTATGTGAACCGAGAAACAACATTGATACGTGTGTACCCTTTCCCTCGAGGGGTTCCTTTCGCCTGCGGTATTCTACGTTCATATGCCCACGTGGTATTAGGCGATATTATACATTGCCAAGGCAAAAGGCAATAATCGAGACACGCTCGCTCTCGAGTTCGCTTTTATACCTGGCTTTTTCGCAACACGCTCGCTGAATCGTGATTTCCTAAAGGTGTAAAGAACCCAGGGACGACGGGAGTACTGTGCATATGCAGCTCCGTAACGGAGACCAGTTGCAATCGTCAATGGCAGTTATTATTCTGTCTCGTAATTTACAATATGTATCACGGATAATCTCTGAATAAGTGAAGACAGGAAAAAACCACTGGCTCGACCAACAAACAATTATTAAATATTTCCACCTTTATTTATGAGTTTATAAATAATTTTTTAAACTTTTGGACGAACTTTTTTTTCCATCTATTGTAATGGTTCGACGATTTATTGGGGGTTGTAACTGGTAAGAAAAAAAAAGCTCCATTGTGTTTCGTCCATTTTAGGATTTTTTTTTACTCACCGAATTTCATGAAGGTTGACGTTTTTTTTTGCAATTTTTTGGTTGATTGAAATGCAGGACTGTTTGGTAAAAAATTGAAGTAGAAATGTAAGTTTGAAAGGCTGTGAAAGGGCTGACGATTCAACTTGGATTTATCAGCTTTTTATTTATTCAGGGTTTCCATTTGTTTATTGTAATTATATTTATGTTATTGTATTGAAATTGTTCTGTTAAGTTGGGTTTTCAAAATTATTTTCTCTAATTTTTCTCATTTTTTTAAATAATTCTCCCTAATTTAATTTTTTTATTGAAATAATTTTCGGTAGTTATTGTTAAAAAAAATCGCTGTCATTGCGTGACAGGTGAACTTGCCAAATCCTGCACTCAGTACAAATAAGCAAACCCAAACAAATTGTCTTATAATTCAAGCTGCAGATTTAATATTTTTTCATTTTTTAAATTATTTTTTATTACAAAAAATGCAAATGATAAAAATAACAGTAAAAAAAAAGTTAAGGATTGTTAACGATCAATGATGGCGGATAGCTGAGCGTGATTCAAGCGAGGAAGCGTGGGTTGGTCTACCTCAACACGTTCATAATTGCCGGTACATCGAGATCATTTACAAAGGGACGATAGCTTTGGAGCTCTTGTTCCATTTCACCACGCCAACTGACGATTCTTGACGTTTTTTTTTCTTTTTTTTTAGAAATCCAAACCAGTGGGCGTCGAGCCTCAAAGTTTTCGTGGTATCGATCAATCGCAATTTCACTTAATTCTCTTTCTCTCTCTTTCTCGATTCCATCTATAAATATCTTTAAATGGGGTCGCAAAGAAAAATATAGAAAAATCGATGTGCCAGGCGTGTCATTGTTTGCAATTGAATTAGCAATGGAATTCTGCCAGGCGATGACAAACTACTCAACCGAGTCGTTATCGACTTCCTCATATTTCATTTACGCTCCTCCTCCTCTTCCCCCCTTGGTCTTTTTTTTCCATCGAGCTTCCGTCAAAGTGACATCTAGTGGCGAAAAATGAAACTACTCTTACGAGAAAACTGTTTCCGGTGTCTTCGATTCAGTTGATTTTTGGATATGTCGTTCTTCGTCGAAATCCAATACACACATATTTTTTGTTTAGCTGGAAAAGCGAATTTAAGGGGTGAATTTTACTCTCGAAGTTTTCGAGTTGCGCTTTTTTTCAATTCCTGTACTTTTACCGCTAGCTACAACTTAGGAACTGGAAATTGCATTAGAAGATTGCTTAACTTTTGGAGCTGGGTTTCATACCTCAAAATCGTTTTTTAGTTGATAAAAACATGCAAAAGTGAGCGAAATCGAATAATCTTAATATCTCCATTTCGAAACCGAGTAAATTGATATTTTATCGATTATATTTCGATTTATTGATTAAATCTATT
This sequence comes from Ophioninae sp. B BG-2022a, assembly GCA_030522765.1. NCBI lineage: Eukaryota > Metazoa > Arthropoda > Insecta > Hymenoptera > Ichneumonidae > Ophioninae sp. B BG-2022a. Next base: position 7,748 of record JAPYZJ010002807.1, on the reverse strand, counting down.
ATATCGATTTTATCGATTATATGGATTTGTCGATTTAATAAAATCGATTTTGTTTAATTAACAAAAGTAAGTTTTAATTAAAGTTAAAAGTTAAGTAAACAACGTCGGTTTTAATAAATCGATTTTGTTTAATTAACAAAAGTAAGTTTTAATTACAGTTAAAAATTAAGTAAACAAATTCGGTTTGAATAAATCGATTTTGTTTAATTAACAAAAGTAAGTTTTAATTAAAGTTAAAAGTTAAGTAAACGAAGTCGGTTTTAATAAATCGATTTTTTTTACTTAACAAAAGTAAGTTTTAATTAACGTTAAAAGTTAAGTAAACAAAATCGATTTTAATAAATCGATTTTCTTTACTTAACGGATGCAGTTGTTAAGAAATTCTTGGGTGGTTCAGCACGAGGGAGGTCCGAGAAAAAAAAATCCGGGGCAAGGCAATGTTTGAACATTGGGCGTTGAACACCCACAAGAAATCGTATACGATTAACACAGATCGGGATTAATGCGCAGGGACTTGGAATTGTTTTCATTACCCACATCTTTTCTCCAGCCACATTCTTCAAGACGTGATTGCGCGTCCTGGCCAAGGATGGGCGCACCCGTCACAAACTATCGTCATGGAGAAAAACACTTTCATAGAAGGATAGGGGAAAAAAAGAGAAAAAAAAGAAAGAGAGACGATATGTTTTTTTATCCATTTGCATACAATGGTCCAAGTTTATTTGCGAAACTAGCTGAGGAGAGTGAGAAACAGGGAGAGACGTCGAGAACTTTCACTACTTATGGCTCTCCGGATCATCACGGTTGGTCACTCAGATTGAAGGGACACCGACAATTTGGGACATCATTGGGGTTCGTTGAATCGAGTTGATGGGGTGGCGATTACGAATGCAGGTATTGGAGTGGAAGGTGCCAATAAAATCATTGACATCGGCAGTTTCCAGAAGTCATTTTACTGATATGGCAGTTTCCAATTAAGTCACTGATATCACAGTTTTCAGAGGTTATTTACTGATATGGCATTTTCGAATTCTAATGTTACTGTCATTGTAGTCAACAAAGCAGATACTGGCATGGCAGTTTCCAATGCTAATGGTACCGAAATGGCAGTTTCTAATGCCAATGTTACTGACATGGCAGTTTCCAATGCTAATAGTACTGAAATAGCAGCTGATAAAGCAGTTACTGATATGGCAGTTTCCAATGCTAAAGCTACTGAAAATGCAGTTGACAAAGCAGTTACTGATACGGCAGTTTCCAATGCTAATTGTATGGAAATAGCAGGTGACAAAGCAGTTACTGATATGGAAGTTTTCAATGCTAATGTTACTGACTTGCCAGTTTCCAATGCTAATGTCACTGACATGGCAGTTAACAAACCACTAACTGACATAGCAGTTGCCAATTCTAATGTTACTGACATGACAGTTTCCAATCCTAATGTTACTGACACGGCATTTAACAAAACATGTACTAGCGTGGCTGTAACCACTTCAATGACTAACCTGGAAAATACTAATACAGTTATTAGCACTGCAATGACCAACGCAAATGCCAGCACGGCAGTAATCAAAGAAGTCATCAATACGTTTACTCCAATCGGAATTATCAATTCAATAACTTGCATAAAAGTTACAAATGCAGACACCGACGCAGCAATCATTAATGCATCGACTGACACAGCACAGTTACCAGCATGGGAGTTACCAATGGAGTTTCCAATGCTGGACCACCATGGCAGTCAAGGGGGCAAAAAAACTCGGGCTGTTCGACGCGCGTTCGAAGTGCGAAAAAGTAACTCATGACAGATGCTCGACACACGTATCGATGTTGTTCGTACATGCTTGGGCCTTTTTGTAACGCACCACGCGAGTGTCACGCGACTACCTAGGCGTGTTCTTTTTCTTTTCTTTTTTTTTTTTCAGTTTCCCCGTGCCCTCGTGCGAATCCCGGAGCAGTTTCCCCGATAGCTGGAAATAGCGAAATTACGAGGACGGAATAAAAGTTAAGGGGGATCGAGAGTAGGATAAGAAAGGAAAATGTATGTACTCGGGTAGCAATTAATGAACGATGGTCTTGCCCGTTCGGGATTTCTCTCGGTCCAAAGAAACTGACGAGTTTTCTTGTTTTTTTTTTTTTCGCTTTTTTTTCTCTTTCGTTGTTTTTTTTCTTCTTCTTTTTCTCTTTTGCTTCTCGCTCGAGTTCGAGCTCTGCAAACGAGTTATAAAATACCGGCGATCCGTTGGGAACTACTTCTTTTCACTCCCATGCAGATCGAACCGCCAAATAATTCATCAAGTTTAATCTACCTGCCCCAGTCCCTTCCTTAAATGGTATTTACCGGAACGGGTTAAACGAAACCCCGTAAAAAGACTGGAGCGCCGCTCAAGCGAGAGCTCATTTCCAGTAAATCGATGAGCCTCGCACCGCCAAGAGACTTCCCAAGCAACCTGAAGAAATTGTCCGCCCCTATCGAGAAGCTCGGACTTCTGGACTTAGCCAATAGCCGTTCTCTTACGCCTCGGCGTTGCGCGACGAATCCGAACGAGGCAAAAATCATCGCCGTTGATGGATACTGGAATCGAATCGTTTAAAGACCTAAACGAGCTTCGTTTTACAATCAACGAGCGAGACTACGACAAAAGGTGGAAACCGTGGAAAAGGACGTGGACAGATCTCGAGATTTATCCGAGGCGTCAAAAAAATCAAAGATGCAGCGAAGAGAACACGACAGGGCAGAAAATGAGGGAGAATCGAAGAGTCTTGTTGGTTCACAGGTTTTTAGAGATCTAGTTCAGTGGAACTTGAATGATCATTTGCAATAATAATTCTATGATAATTTCAAAAATTTATCAATAGATAATCATTTTTTTTATGGCCGGATCGTTCCGAAAATAAATTAGGTTTTTCGAGTTCGATCGATTTTTTGTTCAGTGTTTTTGGATGTGTAAAATCTTTACTTGTGGTTATGCATTATTGGATGCAAAAAAAATGACAAAATTATTGGAAATTTAAGGAATTAGAGATTTTGATAGAATAATAATTAGTGGTTTATTTTAGAATTTTTTATGTATTAGTTTAATAGTTATAAACATATGAATTGAAGACGGTTGCAGAGAAAATATAGTTCCGAATTTTATTTAAAAAATACTATTTTAAAACCTTCGAATTTTATTAAAAAAACTTCAAATTTGAAAATTTCATTCTTTTGTTAAAAACTCTAATTTAAAAGATTCAATATTTTCCTAAGATCCCGAAATTCAAAGATTCGAGGGTATATTACAAAAACTCAAACTCGAAAAGTTTCCAATTACATTTTACGAATTCGAATCTGAGAAAATGATTTTTCATAGAAAACTAAAAAAGAGAAACTAAAAAAATGTAAAAAAAAAAGAGCAAAATTTAGTTTGCAACGATAAAACACTCAAGCTTAAATCGTCCAGTGTTTCTAGACGACGAACAGAGTGAGATCGAAAACAGGCCAGGAAACCCTGTTTATTCCCCAGTTCGTTGAGGATACGAGGTTTGATAGGGAGGACGAGCGAGTTTAGTGGCTTACACGAGAGATGGTCTCGATTTGGTATACGGTCTAGAAACGGCTGGCGTTCGGTTCGGCGAGTCCCTTGGACATTGAGCGATCGTTCGTACATAGTAGATTTGCCTCTCCGGGATTCGATAGTCCGGCATGTAAACTGGACGCGTTATAGTCTCGGACCTTCGAGAAATATCGTACGGTCGCGTATTATAATTAATGGTCAATAGCAAACGCGTTTCGCGAGAACGTACTCGATCCTATTAATAAATGACCGATATAGAAGTCTGGTCGTATTAATAATAATATTTAATTTCTTCTACGTATTACCGGACTCCGCCCTTTCGTTATTGCGATTATTGTTTTTCAACTTTATACGCGAGCGCAATACCAATTATTAATATGCATATGAAATATCCAAGAGAAATGTCCCTTCCAATGTTCGATCCGATAGGCGACCTTTTTTTCCGCGTTTTACGCTTCGCTGATTGGCCGCCAGCTGTCAACACAGGTATAAACGCGACCGTTACGAACCCCGTACTTGATGATCATGGTGGACCCCATTAAAGATCCGTTTTAGATATCATCTTGATTCATTCGTCCCCTATCATAACCGCTTCATAATCATTTTTAGAATTCCTTGATATCGACTCGACTCAGTCTCTAAGCATCGAGAATAGCCGCGGCGTCTTGACGCCAAATAATTAAAAGTGGAATAAAATCGACTAGGTTGAGTTCCAATTATACTGAAGTAACGAAAATCGATTTATTTTTATTGAAATTCACGAAAATATAGGATTATTTTGATGTTTTAGGAATTTGGAGGACCGGCGGCGTCTTGACGCCAAATTATGAAAATTGCAAAAAAATCGATACGGGTGAGTTTCACTGATAATGAAGTAACGAAAATCGATTAATTTTTATCGAAACCCTGGAAAATATGGGATCATTTCGATGTTTTAAGAATTGGGAGGACCGGCGGCGTCTTGACGCCAAATTATGAAAATTGCAAAAAAATCGATACGGGTGAGTTTCACTGATTATGAAGTAACGAAAATCGATTTATTTTTATCGAAACCCTGGAAAATATGGGATCATTTCAATGTTTCAAGAATTGAAAGGATCCGCGGCGTCTTGACGCCAAATTATTAAAATTGCAAAAAAATCGATACGGGTGAGTTTCACTGATTATGAAATAACGAAAATCGATCAATTTTTATCGAAACCCTGGAAAATATGGGATCATTTGAATGTTTTAGAAATCAGGTCACCCGGAGGCGTCTTGACGCCAAATAGTTAAAATTACTTAAAAAATCGACGCGAGTGAATTCCACTGACACTGAAGTAACGAAAATCGATCTATTTTCATCAAACCCTCGGAATTATGGAATCATCTCGATGTTTTAGAAATCACTTACGTATTATTTAGAAAGCCCAATTCCATTGCCCAAAAATGTGCGTATCACCCATAGACACAAGTGCGAAACGTCAATTACGAAGGAACGTGTACAGCATCTGCACGAGGATCGTTGAACATCTGCACAAACTTCTCATTCGTTGTCGCGCACACAAGAGCAATTAAAATTCTTCGTAAGCTCGGCGAGTAACCTCGTTTACAGGCGAGCGCTTCGCAAATTAAAAATTTGTGCGTGTAACCGAGCTGCAAATTGAAGCGGTCGGAATTAATATTTTTCGGCTTTTTTTCGGTTTTCAATTTTTGTAATTTTTCGCATTTTTTGACATATATTTGAACCTTCAATTTCTTCTAGGATGAAACTATGATATTTGAGGATAGTAAAAAAGAGAGGTCTTGAAATTGACATTGTATCAATAGTATTCTAATTTGTTGAATTTCTTCAACTTCTTTATTCAATCTATTTAATTTTTTGAGCTCATTGAAATCCTTCAGTTTTTGAGTTGTTTCAATTTGTTGAATTTTTTCGATCTATTCAAGTCTTCAATTTCTTCTTAATGAAATTTTGATTTTCGATTCGATTTTTGTCCAAATATTTCTTCAATGTCTCGATCTTTTTTTAATTTATTAAATTTCTACAAATCTCCTGCTGCTTCAATTCCCTCTCAAATTGAAAAGTCAAATTTGACATATTGATATTCAATTCTGAATTCTATCTCTTTACAAATGAAATTCAATTCCAGCAATTTTGCATTTTAACTTTGAAAACATTAAAAAATAAAAAATGATTAAGTTAATTAATTCAACAATTTTTTCAAACATTTCCATCGGTAAAAACCCAGTTTTTCAACGAGTTCGAAAAAAACGATAAAATTTAATTTGGCAACTACGTTTTTTTTTACCTCGTTATCCTCGACTATCACCGAAAAAATGAAAGATTTTGAAATTCTTTGAAATAGATTTTGAAAATAATGATAATTTGATCCCAACGTAACCCAGTGACTCTCGATTTCGCGATTCCATGAAAACTCGTATTCGCTCGTGGTGAGAGGTTCGGTAAGTGTTCCATAGCTGTCTATCCTTCTCTGCTGGATTCATTTAAATGTCGCCTACGATTATTACTCGAACTCGGGCGCAACAAGTACCGTGGAAACACGATCACATATAAATATAAAAGCGATACGGAACGTTGGGTGACCGCGATACGCGCATAACACGAGATCGTTCTCTCGGCAAAGGGAAACACGTGGGAGAGCTCTCTCGACTAACCCAAATAACATCGTACATTTGCATTTGTGGGTGTAAGCCGCGTATAAAATCGTATTCGGACCACGGATTCGCTTCATTACAGTCATTACGAACAAAACGCAAAGGTGCATTTGTCCTATATAATTTGTGTGATTTATTCTCGATCGGATAGCCAGCTATCCGATCGAATTGGAAAAACACATACGACTGAGTTTCTCAAATGAATTTGTATCGTAAATATATGTACGTGATATCAAATATATAGTCACATAGTCATATAATATCGCGATAGACTGAACTGTATGAATGTTGGGTCGTTTGATGTAGTTTTTATTTAATTTTTTTCATTTAATTTTCATTTCGTTTCATGTAATTTTATTTTAAAAAATTTTATTTTGTTTTATTTTATTTAATTCAATATTATTTTATTTTTATTTAATTTGCCAACGAAATTATACGTTTTTTTGCTACCTGTCAATTTCGTGAATCGTTCTGTCGTTCAATGTTTTGACAGCTGACGTTTCGACGTTTTTTTTTGTATGTATACAGGGTGTCCCACGTAATAATGTCATTCGTGAAATTGGGAGTTGGGTGTGAAATTCTGAGTCGATTGATATAAGCATTTACGGTTCCTGGATCAACCTCTGAATTCAGGACAAAAAAGTTTTTTCACTCAATCATCGATAACTTTTTTTCCTTTAGCATATGGCACTCCACTCTGTGCTCAATCTCTTCGTTATGATTTTCTCTTCAAAATACTTTTTTCAAAATAAAAATCCGATGATTTTTCGATTTTTGGCAGAATTTTGAAGTTGGACCATCGATTTTTGCCAATTTTTCCATACATATATTCCGGAAAAACTACGAGAGCTATCGATATGAATCCAACGCGATTATTCAAGTCATGCAAAAACCTTTTCCAAACCCACCAAATAAATCTCTATTGCATAGAAAATGCCTACTCTACGACCTTTTGAAATATCGTGATTTTTGAGATTCCGGAAAAGTGGCCGGAAAAGTCGAAAAATATTTTTTTCCGTTTTTAAACTCTTAAAAAGATCTATTTAATCGGAAATTTCCTGCTTATTACGAATATGCCCGAGTTTTTGCCAAAAGTACAAAATTACACAGGGAAAATGCAAAAAACCTTTCTAGAATATTTTTACCACATTTTTCCCTAGAAATGGATACTTCAAGGCGAATTAAATAGTGGATTTGTCTTCAAGGTATAAAAATACATAATTAATAAATAAAAAAAAAAATCACCGAACAGTCCGAGACGTAGAATTTTCGCGCCGGTCTGAATGTGGACGCCTACCCTTGCCAAGAATCGACGGTGTCCGTCGAGCAAGCAGAATGCAGAAAGGCTATCGAAGCCACTCTCGTATACGCGGCGACGTGTAGGAAGCATTTTAATTATTGAGGTCCTCATTCCTGGCGCGTTTCATCGACGCGAGCGCAAATGCGAATCGACGTCTGGTCTCTTAAGGAGTTGGAGGGGGTGAAGCGAGAAACGAGCAAAAGAAGAGAAACGGAAACAAAGTGACGAAAAGA
>JAPYZJ010002806.1:0-19021 GCA_030522765.1 Ophioninae sp. B BG-2022a | reverse complement strand
AAACGTTTTTCAACCATTTTTCACAGAGTTACAGCCTTTTGAAAAATGGCAAAAAATTTGCTATTTTTTTTCTATCCCTTAATTTTTGCGTCTAGTGTATAATGTCGTCCAAAAAATGTTCTTAGAAGGATTTTTAAAATTGAATTGTTTAAGTTTACTGGACACAAAAAAAGACTTTGTAAACGAATTGTTTATTACAAAAGAACGGATTTTTTAATCGAATTGTTTATCACAAAAAGAACGCTTTTTTCAATCGAATTGTTTTTCACCAAAGCAGGGATTTTTTAAATCCAGTCTTTTTTTTCACAAAAAAGTTTTTCTTTCTCCGGCATCAAATATTTCTATTTCGTCAATGGAAATAAAGAATATGGAGAAATTTCGTTGCATTCCAACGTACTGACATCACCCATCCCTCATACAATCACAGTCGTTACAATGGTAATGCAATAATGTTATGTAACGTTATCCATAATGTAACGCGTTAGGAGTCGTCAACCGTCAATTATAGAGAAAATTCCATATGATAATATACGATGCCAAGAAAACATCGTTACGTTGATACAGGTACCGATTTATTTATACGTATATGCAAACTAGATTTATTTAGCATAGCCAACTGCGCTGAGCAATCAAAGCTTCAAGGATTTCCTTCTCCGTTTTAGCTGCAGCCCCATTCAGCCTCGCTGTATAATGCGTGGTAGGATGATAAGCCGCGATTTCACTTGTGCTATTTGTCATATGTATCCTCACGTGTGCGCACGTACATTCAGATTAATACAAATTGTTACATTTCCAGTAGAGCATTATTTCAATTGTTGACATTATTTGCAGTAGAAAAAGATTTCAATTATTCAAATTATTTGCAGCAGAAAAGAAGTTCAATTATTAAAACTATGTGCAGCCGAAAATACTTTCAATTATACAAATTATTTGCAGCAGAAAATAATTCCAATTATTTAAATGAACGTTTCACAACAATCAACAATAAGCGGCCGTCTTATATTCATATGTTTATAACTACTAAATGATTGACTAACAAAATAAAAAATAATTTATGTAATGTTATTTTATTAAAAATTAAAATACCTCAAACTTTCAAAAATTCTCGCGGTTTTTAATGTTCATCCGGTAATACCTTGAACATAAAAAAAGATGCATTTTTTTCAGTTTTTCACCAAAAAATGACATTATAATTGTCTACAACACTAATACAAAAAAATAAATAAAAATTGAAAAAATAAAATACAAATTATAGAAACTTTGTTTTTAATCTAATACAACAACTAATGAAAGAAGGAGTGGAAAAAATGTTCAGAAAACCATAGGTCAAGACTATTGTTGCACCGAATAAGTGAACACAATTTTCGATAGTCACGTATCGAAAACACATCATTAGGATTCTCTGATGACGGACATGTTGACTAACATGTCAACACAAATGTCTTTCGCCTCACTGGTCAATGCCCGAACGGTCCGCTCGGAGTAACGATCGAGGGTTCCTCACACCCAACATTAATTCCGGAAACTGAGAATCATCGGAAAACGTAGCGATCGTAACTTCCGCCGTGGCTGTCGCACGAGACGGTAAAATCTCTACCCCGGGAAATCAGCGAGTAAGTGCGCGCGTTATCAAGTGATAAAAGGAGTGGGTGGGGGGAAGGGAAGGGAAGAAACGATGTAGCACATCTTAGAAATTGGGCGAGCCTTACGATTCTGCAAATACCGGGGAGATGCGTGGCTCAACGGAAGCGGGAGAAATAACATCGGGGTCGTTGCATAGGACGATAAAAGAGCGAATGGGAGAAAAAAAACAAGGTCGTTTCCCGCGCGGCTCATACGTAAAACTGCGAAACGCAGAGAAACTGATAATGAGGTGACATGGATCCTAATATGGGGGATAAAAGTGCAAGAGAGCGAGTAGTCGGAGGGAGGAGAGGGCTAGTAAGGATAGAGAAGAGAAAAATAGGAGGAGGGGGGAGGAGAGAGAGTGACAGAGCACAGAGCATCAACAACAAGAGGTGTACGTACACAAGTGTGGTGAAGGATAATTATAGTAGCCTCGATCGATATTCTTATGTGATTCTGGGGCGCTCACGCACGCGAGCCTTCAAGACACGCAGGTTAAAATTGGCTGGGCTTAAGGTCATACACAGGTTGCACCTTGGCCACGTCAATGCAACTTACGTACGTATACATTCTCTCCGTCTTTCTCGCTGATGATCTCTTTCTGTATATATATATATATATATATATATATATATATATATATATATATATATATCTGTGTGTGTATGTATGTATGTACACATATAACGTGATAGTAATTACGCAAATATATCAGATGCAAAATATCCTTTACCTGATATATGCAATAAATCAATATACTCTGACTGCATTTATGCAGCGAATATTTCCAACTACTGGTCTGAAGCACGAAAATAGAAAACTCCTTTCAATTTTTTGAAATTCTTCACTTCCGCTCCCGTATAGGTAAACTATATTTCACTGATTTTTTTCGTAAGTCTAGGGATTGAAGATGCGGCGATAAAGAAATTTTTCTACTCGAAATTAACAAAAAAAAAAACAAATACGAGATTTTCCATGGCAATTTTTTTGGAGTTTCAGGCTAAGCTTGACGTTAATTGTTTTTTATATTTTTCTGGAACATATTCCTTTAACGTAGAATAAATTCCGTTCCATTTCGGTGATTGAAATATTGGGATGACGATATGCAACGTTTAACAACTTTACTTTCAATCTGCGATCCCTGCGTGCGTTGTAATACTTCCCCTTGAATTTCCGTTGCTTCAAGCAAGGAATAATTGAAATTTTCACAGTCAAAAGTTCCTCTTGAATTTCAGTCGATCCGAGCAAGAAATCATTTAAATTTCCACGGTAGGCCTAATTCCTAAACACGTTTTATCGTTGAACGGGTCAACATCTCAAAACACGATAAGTATGGCGAAGGTTCAACCCTTTAAACCCGTCCAAGCGTTTGAGGCAGGAAAACCATTTATAAGCTCGATAATGATGGGTTTCTTATGATTTTTCTTTCCTGGCAGGAATACGCATAGAAATTTGGATCTTTAAATATATTTTGTTTCATATTTTAATTGTTTGAAAAAAATCCATGCACTTTTTTTCATGCAAATTGTCCGTCGTCTACAGTAATGTTCAGAAGATAAAAAAAAATGCCTGCACTGCTGGCTTACCCTCACGCTGTAATCATCAGAAAAAAATCAGAATGATTCTTAAAAGCAAGGACCATACGCTGTTGTTGAACCAGGATTTTTGAAATATGTGCAAAATTTAGCAAATGGCAGCTTAATAAAGTCAATTTTGTGATTTTTCATGAAATTTTTGCTATATTTGCAAGTAAAAGTAGGTTTTTAATTTTTGGAATCCAAAATATCATTGAAGTTCACCAACAAACCACTGCTGATGTAAAGAAAATCTGTGACAAATTTAATCGAAATCGGTGACATAGTTTCAGCGTAGTCTCTCCAGCAGTTGAGAAAAACATAGTTTCAAAAAATACGTGGCCAAAGTTGCACAGCTCTGTTTACTACGGCCCAGACTTTGTCTTTCTTAAGACAAAGTCTTAAGAAATGGAACTATCAATTCATGGCAAAAAAATCGATTTTTTCAAATTTCTAAATAGTCTTCCTGCCTTAAGGAGGGGTTTAAGGGTTTTGAACTTTCAAAACTGCAGTCATCAGCGAACGGTTATTTTTTTACATTCACCTTTATTACTTACCTGCAAAAGTGATCTTTTTTGTTACTGCTTTCCGTTTTCCTCCTAGGAGTATCTCCATTCCGCAATAAAACACGTAATTATTGTCTCAGTAAAAAGATCTTTCCTTCATTAACTCGAGATTGGTATAACGACCTGTTACACCATGGAAGAAACGAATTATTTATTATACGTCACTCGCTATCTTTATCAACACTCGTAATCATTATCGCTCCAACGATTACGACAATTATCTTTGGCGTGCTCGATTCAATTGTGCAGTAAATCGATAAACCTTGGTGCGCTATTGTTGTTACGAACGATCGTGACAATTATCACTGCCCGTAACTATTCCCGGTTTCAATACGATATCCTTCCTCCTGTCAGCGATACCATTAGCTACTTTCCTTCATTATTACGTCTTTGTTCAAACAGCCCTCCTGATTCTTTTTTTTTCCGTCTCGACGAAAAAAAAGAAAAAAGGTAAATGTAGGTACTTCGACGTGTGTACTCGAATGCAGCAGCTTAGTTTGCATAAACGGGGTGTACACATCGGGAAAGAGACCCGACCTCGACCTACGTGACGACCTACGCGGATATTTTTATACGTCGCAGGGTGGCTACGATGCGTTTTATGAATTGGCGAGGAAATCACGTTGCGATGTAAATGTGGAGAAAGAGTAAGAAGAGCGGCGAGGGGACGCGGCGGGAGGGGGGAGACGGAGTAATTTATTATCTATGTGTACGAGGTGTGTGTGCATTTACACAGGTACACGCAAGCAGCTTTAACCGACACCAGAAAATGTCGGTGGCTGTTCGTTCCCATTTTTTAGGTTAACCCTCTGTAGCTCCGTATGACATTTCTGTCACAAACCGATTCTCTGCCTATCAAAATCAAAATATTTCTTTAAATCCGTTTTCAGTCAATGAAACATGTCTGTAACAAACCAATGTATAAATTTGCATGTTTCAAATAAATAAATAAATCAGATTTTTCCAGAAACACGTGTATTTTTATTTCTTTCGATAATCATTTTTAACTACTTATTTAAAAAAGTTCATATATTTCCCTACAGAGGGTTAAACTTGAACCGGTATGATTGGGTCTGAGATGACGTACATTATTTTTGAAAATTTCATCGATCGAGTGTACTCGACGTAACTGCGAGGCTTTTTTTTACGTTTGTCGCATTAGTACAGCAAAATAAAAAATCTCTGGATTGTCCGCCACTCTACTTCGTCGGGATCCCCGAAACAGCAAAAAATTCCGTACGTACTCGTTAACTACCAATTATGGGTTGTTTTTTCTATTCGGTATTACCAAATTTCCGGTTCAGTTATATAACTTATTTTCTCGCTCCTGTACGCATGTTTTTAATGAAAATCATTAATTGAGTCGAGAGCGTTTGAAAACCCTTTTTTTAAGAGTGTTTGGACATCCAGTTATCCTTGAGAACCTTAATACGACTCAGACAACTGTGTATTAAGAAACTCTTCGATGGATACTCCATGTGGAATTGTTTCGTTGGATTTGACTTGTCAACTGATTAAACTCTTTATAACTAAAAATCGCCTATTTAATTTTTTCGCGGAATCGTATAAATCAACGAGTAAGAAAAAAATACCATGAGCAATATAGAATTTTTCATAACTCTTGATAAGATAAATCGGATGCAGCGAAAAAAGCTGTTTTTGGCCTTCGAAAGCAAAAAAAAACAGCTAAAACCAAACGAATTCTCATCAGTGAATAATTTCAAATTTACAAATATGGCTCGATATTCGATAAACCTTTTTTTGCGAGGTTAGAATCTTCTCAGTCTCGTCTACGCCGAATGTTCTTCGTTTGGGTTTTCTTTGTGCTCCCAAAATGAATTTCTTCATCTTCCAGAGCCACGTTTTTTTGATAGATACATTTTTGCATTTATTATTTTTCTTTTCATGCGAAAAAAACGTGAAAATTCGATTTTTTTTAATTGCCGTCATTTTTCGAAATTTGTACTAAACGAAAAACCCATCCGTCATTCCGTGAAGACATATTTTCTGAGTATGCTCTCCAAATTTCAGGTCAATATGTTAATTACAGCGGTCAGGCGAATGTCAGCCATTTTTAAAAACGTGTTTTCGAGAAAAACGCGTTTAAAGTCCGCTGAGACAGGCAGAGCGCTCTGACGGTATAAACTTCAAACGCGTTTAAAGTATCGTAAACGTTCGAAATCCGGGAAACGCTTCGACAGATTTATTCCTACTTACATGTACATAAAAAATCCGTAATGAAAAAATAATTTATTTTTTCAAAAATTTCAAGGACGAAATCTCCCTTAAAGTCCACTTTTCTCATAGAGTGTAAAGTTTTTGATAAAACGCCGAGCATCAAACCGTATAAAACTCATTAACGGAGAACTTGACAGTATAGTTTTCCACGGAAAATGCTCAATCTACGAGAAATCTCTGCTGCAAAAATTCATTTACCTCTCTCTCTCTCTCTCTCTCTTGGTCTCGTTCTGTGACTCGTACGTCACACGGTACAGTTTCTACTTCGCCTTAATAGACTTCAACGAGTACCTCGCTTTCGCGTGCAGGTTTTCATTGCTAGCCTTCTGCTCATTCTTCGACCGCGTGCTCGCGTCCCCACTTCTTCCTCCTCTTGTTCGGCTTTCGACCCGAGTTCGTGTGTGAAAGGAGCCGAAGCGTTTTCTTGCCCGACAATGAGGGGTCGTCGTTTCGAGCACGAAGAAAAAGAATGAAAAATAAAATAAACAGGGCGATAAAGAGGAGTCGGAAGGGAGAGATAGTAGAGAGAGAGAGAGAGAGAGAGGGAGGGAGGGAAAGTCAGGGGTAGATAGAGAAGGAGATAGAGGCGATCGAACCTCATACATACATCCGTACACTTATACAAACGAAAAGCTGCAGACTCGACCTGAATTCCAGTGTACGTGACCTGAGAGGTGCGATGACGTCACTAAAGTACGAGGGCCACCCACCGGGCTGATGGGTGTCGCGGGACTGAAGAGTTTCTTCGTCTGGGCGTATACGTATGCACGTACGTTAATACGTGAGCATAAGACTATGTACGTGTGACCAAGAAGCCGCGCGTCATTACATCGGAGGGCCGACGACCGATATCGCTCGTACTAGAGAGCTTTCAAGAGCCATCAAACCAAGCTCCCATCCTGTAGCCTTCTTCTTATACTTCCCTCCATCTTTCTTTGCTCTCAGCTCTCCAGTTTGTTCCATCTATTTATTGCTCACGCTTTCTATCTCTCTTTCCCTCTCTCTCTTTCTCTTCTATTAGTTGCCTATTAGTTTATAATTTATTTAGGTGGTGAATAAGATCTGTTTCCTGGTTCTCGTATTCCATACCCCATTTATTACATCAGTACTGGTGGTAGATTTTCAGTTTGTTTTAAAGTTTATTTTTAAATGTTTTCAAGTTCTGTTGCCATCGTCAGTCCAGTCAGTGGTACGACTATCATACTTGATCATTATTGCAATTTGGTTTATTTTGCATTTTTTAATTCGCATTACGTTTGTGTTTGTTTTGCGTTTTTTGTTAGATTATTATTTAGTTATTATTTAAAAAAATGTTTGTATTTTATTTTATAATAACTTTGGTTTTTTCCAAATTGTCCAAAAGTTTTTAACTGGGGCATAATAAAATTTATTATCATCATCACATTTCCCTCTTTCCCCCAACCCCTTTAGATATTTTGCTCCCTCGTGCTCCTATTCACTACTCTTCTCCCATTCTTCCATTCCTTTTTTCCTGCTGCCATTCCATCTTCTCTTCCCTGAATGTTTTCTCACCCCTCAGGCTCCTTGTTATCTGTTGACGTTGATGTCGACAGGTACGAGAGAGCCCTACGTACGTAGCCCTTAAAAGACCGGCTGCCTTTTCTTCGTGGCCCCATCTGAGAAATTGCGTTAACCGAGCGACCGACGACGAGATGTGCTACACGCGATGTGATATATACGGGTTAATTTCCTCAGCATCTTAGGCTTGTCGAGTAGCTTTGCCCACTTTGAACGCCCCTTGGGCGCAGCCTCGTCGCAACCTCGTCGTCTTACGATCATCCGTCATCGTCGTTCGGTAACGAAACATTGAAATTCGTACTGATGCTAAATTAATGGCATTCCACGTATTGATCGGCGACATTGAGAGACGGAAAGCGATAAGGTTGTTGCGAGAAGACGAGACTTTTCGTTGACGCCCGCACGCGCAATGATGTCGTCGTCGACATTGTAGCTTGCAAACGTTAATTCTGTTTTCTTCACTTTTAATTCATGGTCCGTTTCGCCTAAACGATTTTAAAAATCGTTTACGGTAGATACAACACTACTGTAACGGTGTAAAAAAATCGAATTTTTGAAACCCATTTTAAAAAAATCTAAAATACTTTTAAGATTAAGATGCCGTTGGACCCAGGTCGAAAAAAATAATGATTTTCATAGATATTGCATATTTTGTGGAGTGGTGCAGCGCTCCGCGACGCTCGGGGTCCCGCGCAGCGGAGCGCCTCAGGGTCGCTAGGTATTCCCACCTTTTCCAGGTATTCTTTTGGGTTTGTTTGGGTACAATAAATGTTAAACAAGTTACAATAAATTAGTTGGGCAATAGCCCCCAAGTCCCAGTCCGGAAGCAAAAAATCTTTGATATTGCAACTGATATCGCGGTATTAGTGTTTAATGATGGCCTGAGAAGTCTGATGAAAGTTCTGCACACATTGAGGTTAACCATGGGCCCAAATTGTTTCAACTTTTGCGTTGAGACCGATGCAGCGCGGATCCAGCTAGCGGAACGCTCGCTCACAGACGCTGCAAAAGAAGCAAGAAAGCCCCGACAAGTTCGAGGAAACATTCAGGAGACAATGATTTGCTTCTTGAAGGCCAGCGATATGATTCCGGCGTCGCTGATTAAAGGTACATAATTTTGTTTTCAATTCATAACATAAATTAACAAACCTAAAACTTTGAACGCGTTTTTCTCGAAACCACTTTTTTGAATGCGGCACGCAGCAAAACTCGAGCAATTTTTATCCGATCGACTTCAACTGTTGACTATATAAATACAAAATAGATTATCTAATGAACTACATAGGATTATATCGATATCTCAATAATAATAAAAGTTATAGACTATTTTCGACGAAAAATTGTGCTCAAAAACCATTCTTTAATTCCAAAAGCGTGAATATTTTCTAACAATCAATGTTTTTTCAAGTCCCTACGTACTTCACTTCAAAATATCATATTATTTACGAAAACACTGGGTATTTTTTTCAGATCGATGTTGAAGAGAGTTTTGCTGCGTGCCGCGAACCACTGCGGAGACAACAGCACCTGACGCGGGAGCTCCCTCAGCGCCACCATGCGGCGTGACAAATGTGTAAAAAATGTTTTTTAAAAAATTAATAAACAAGGGAAAAAAACGCAAAAACAATTTTTCAAATGCCTTATTTTTGCCGCGAAAAAAATCGTTGAAAAATGTAAAAAAAACAGGGGGTCACTGTGGTGTTGTCCCTTAAGCAAAATGACCCACATAAGGCGCAGTGCCGATTTAAACTCACTACACGTTTTGAATAACCTAAACTACAAATTCAAACGGATTGAGCTCTCATCGTCAAGTGTCTAACTTTGAATGGCCGCAATTGCCATAGCATCCGCCGCGCTGTGGCGAACACAAACAAATTTGCAATAGATAGAAGGCAACGCGTGCGATCGCACGTAGGCGTTTCTTAAATTTCGACGTATAAAAACTTTCGAAATCAAACGATGTTCTCAATTTTACTTAGTGAATCTTTATTCTAATCATATGTAGTGGTTTATTAGCATAATACATGTTGTTATCAAAATTTAAGTTTACAATTGAAAATTACGTGTTTTTTGTATTTTTTCTGTACGAAGTTACAACGGGTATGGCCTTATTGAGAAACAGTGATCTGATTAAGGCTCAGAAGTCGTTTTTTTAAGCTTATAGTTAATAGTGAACATTGTTTTCTGAACTAAAATGATTATTAGTATGTTGATTATTGAATAAATGATTAAATGAACATTTTTAACTTATTTCAACATTCGTAGTTTTTTTGTACTTAAAAACAAATAAGTTGGGCCTTACATGGGTCAAGTACCTTAGAAGAAAAGTCGTATTTTCGGGCTATACTACTAAAGAGCATGTACTCGTTCATAACATAACATCTAAAAGAGTTTATCCTTGTTCATTTATTTCGACTTATCAAGAGCGGGCGATCTCTCCTATATATTTTAGGAGTGATGGCCCTCGTTTTTCAAGCGCGAATCGTGTCCTAGATAGTTGGAGCCATCCATGGAGGAACGATAAGGCTTCTTTCGCGCAAGAGAGTGAACGCTTCATACTTCAAAAACTGTGCTCATTTTGTCAGTCTTAGTTTGAGTTCTAGCGCTGACGAAGAGGCCGGGATGGACGGGGCGGCACAATCCCTAGATTCTACGCTGAATAAAAATGAGGATTCTTTTTGAAGCACGAAATGCTCTCTTCCTCCATGCGGCCCCCAACTTTTCTTAACTCCAACTTGTATGCCCATTTCCCATCGAATAGTACAGGGAAAATGGCCATTCCAGTGTTTTAGAATACATTTTTACAAATGAGGTCTAACACTGAACTTTCGTTGTTTATTTGTTTCGTTATTTTCAATTTTATTGACAATAAACATACCTACGACTGAATAAAAATGTAAATATTCGTTTTACTCGGTGGATGTCCAAACAGAACGTCCCAGAGGAAACTATGGTCATCTTTTGTCGAATTACCATAACAGTAACGCGATAAAAACCGGAATTGGTGAAAACTCATAGCGATTACCGCTCAGCCGTGTCCCAAGTAGCGCAGCGGACGGCAAATTTGAAACTTTCGTCTAAATCAGGATTCTTGGGCGGCGGTAGGGAGGGGGGAGATCCATCCCAGAAACTAATGATGGCAACTTCCACCATTTTTTTCCCCATTTTCCCCAAATCGCCTAGCAAAAAAGAAAGTTTCGGTGACACAGCGGTATCCAACGTTTTCAAGTTTTTCACGTTCTCGTCATGGAATTTTCAACTTTTGGAAAAAATCTGTGTGATTCCTGGGAGAAGTACTTCGATCCCCAGCTGCGACTCGCACAACTTCGACTATTCATTGACGCTCCCAATATTTTTTTTCCTCAACTTTCATTCGCGAGCCGAATGAAGAAAGTTTCGAAGAAGGAGAAATAAGTTGAGGGCACGCGTTCTGAAGCCGTAAATAAAGTCGTAGATCAACGGGGCCAACTGCGAGTCAACGACGACGTACACCAGTCCCGTGCGTTTTGAGATATTATGCAACAACGGATTGAACAATACGAAGAGAAGTGCCTTCCGTTCCCGATTATTATTCCAACTCTCGTTGTGACCCTCCCCCCTTCCACGCCCCCTCATTCCGCTTCACGACTCCTGAACTTCGCTCTCCTGACTTCTTTTCCATTCTTCGTTCTTTTTTTCCGTCCTTTTCTCTCTCTCTCTCTCTCGCTTTTTCCCCTGTCGTCTCCTCCCCGTGTTTTCATTGTAAAGAGAATAATAGGGAGGAAGAGAGAAGGAGAGAACAAAGTATCGAAACACTCCGTACCGTGCACAACCTCTTCAACAAATACTGTATGCAACGCCGAGAGTAATACGAGTAACGAGACTAATATAATTTCTCTTTGAGACCGTTGCATCTTCGGTCGAGCGAGATTCGCCTTGGCGAGACTGCGTTAACTCGAAAAGTAGGCTATACGCTCGCGTGAGATGGAACAACGGAAAGAGAGACGGAGAAGGAAGGCTCGTGAAATAAAAAGATACAAGAGAAAGAGGGAATTAAAAAAAATCGGCTTTGTGTTTTGGCCGCAGTAAAATAAAAATTTTAATTACCAAAACGAAATAAAAATTGAGAACTAATGAATTGAAATAAAAATTGGATATTACCGAAACGAAATAACAATCGAGAATTACCGAAGTGAAATAAAAATTGAAAACTACCGGATTGAAATAAAAATTGAGAATTACCGAATTGAAATAAAAATTGAAAATTACCGGATTGAAATAAGAATTGAAAATTACCTCGTTGAAATAGAAATTGAAAGATAACGAATTAAAATGAATATTGAAAATTATCGAATCGAAATATAGTTAACGAATTTGATACGATCGTTTTCAATGTCTAAAAAACCCAAAATATGTTGAAAACCCTCAAAGACAGTGAGAGACTTTGTAGTATTAATTTTTATTTCTGTTTCATTCTTTTATTTATTTTCATACGATCTGTTTTCTTTTATTTTAAAAATTTTCGTTCGAAGCTAAAATGTTTATTTTCTTAATTTATTTACCATTTATTTAGCTTGTCATTTTTATTTCGTTAATTATTATATTCATTATTTCCGTGCACATCTCTGTATGTTTATGCAGAGATAGGCTTTACGCATGACGCACCTTATAATAATTTATTATTTCTAAACTTTCTCTTCATTTTGGATATGATTTTTAAAGATTTATTTCATTTATTTTTCGCACACAATTAACTTTATTCGTAGTAGTTGCGAAAGTTAGTGTATTTCTCAGGTTTAACCTGCAGGTTTTTAAAACCCCGTTTTGATACACATTTACCCTTATTAGATAACTATGCACCGCTATTATGTCTCTCGCTAAGATTTGTTCCATGACTTTTCGCGTTTTTTTGCATTATCATCGTACACAATTTATTAACTTTTACTATATCGTAAAATTCAGTAAAATCGAAATCGGGTAATCGGTAAAAAAATTCTTCGAAATGAAAAATCGTTTCCATGTGTACCTATATCAGTATTCAGAACAATATCCAGAAAATGGTTTGCAAACATAAAAGAGGAAAAAAACCCGAAAAGGGCTGCATCAGGGGTGGTTCTGATCTAAAAAAACAGGGCCTTTTTTCAACCCTGCTACCTCATCAACCCTCCCGTTAGCACCAAAACTCGATATCTTGAAAAGTACCCTAAAAGAGTAAAAGTACCCTCTCTTCGAGCGAACGGAGACGGACCTAGGGAATGGAGTGTAAAATAACAGGAAACGGGGATTCGTAGCCAGACACACATCCGGAAACAATCACGGCTGGCAGGCTCGATCGTAATAACGTCTATATACATATATATGTTCGTGTCTGGGGCTGGGATTATACGAGCCGGCGAGCTCGCATGTACAGATCCGGTATATCGTCAGGTTTGTATCGCGCGTCACAGCACCCAGCGGCATTCATACGTTCGTGTATTCCAACCATGATCCAGCTTTTCCTCCCTCGCCTGTACTCGTACTTCGTGTGTTCATGTCTAAAATGGATTTTTGGCTCGTACTGAGACTCTACCAAGATTACCATCAACGAGTTTTCCGTACTGTTCAATTACAGTCCTATGATTTGTAACTTTAGATATATTGCGTGTATTGGCGATAATTACGGACGAAAAGTTTTGAAAACGGAAAAAATTTTCGTATAAATAAATAATAAATTATTTATACGAATTATTTATATAAATTATCTATACGAATAAAAATATTCGTATAAATAAATATTTATCGAGAAAAATTAAAAGTCACCTTATTTCTTGAAGAAACTTCGTATACGCGTGTACGGACGTAGGTGGCACATGTTTGGGGGTGTAAGTATAGAGGCGATTATATCCGGGTTGTAAATCTCGTTTGATTAGTCCAAATCTAGTTCGTCCGCTGACTCGCCAACTACCAGAAAATCACACTCTCCGGTTATGCTGCTTCGTACTCATACACGCGAGCATATGTACACACCGACTTGGATGGTCGTTATCGTCGTTTAACAACGTTCTCGCGGTGATTTTAACGACAGGCTTCCGGTCGCGAATATAATCGCGGAAAATTTCCGCGATCCATCTTCCTCCGAGGTTTCCTCCAATCTTTAATCCTCCATTTCCTCCAATTATCAATCCAGTATCATTCTTGCTCTATTCGTTTGGGTTTGTTTGGGTTGCCCGTTTTGACCCAATCTCTAATACCGTTTCAATCGTTCTTCGTTTGTTTAGGTTTGTTTGGGTTCCCGATTTGATTCAATCTCCAATACCTTTTCAATCGTACTTCGTGTGTTTGGGTTTGTTTGGATTCCCCGTTTTCCTCCAATCGCTAATGCGAACTCATTCTTACTCTGTTGAGTTTGCTTGGGTTCTCCGGTTTGATCCAATCTCTGATACCGTTTTAACCGTGCTTCGTTTGCTTAGGTTTGTTTGCGTTCCCCGTTAAATCCAGTGTAATTCTTGCTGTGATTGTTTGAGTTTGTTTAGGTTTCCCGTTTTGACACTATCTCTAACTCTATCTCGCTCTTTCTCTGTTTGTTTGGGTTTGTTTGGGTTCCACGTTTTGATCTAATCTCCAATACCGTTTTAATCGTCCTTCGTGTGTTTGGGTTTGTTTTGGTTCCCTATTTTGATCCAATCTCTAATACCATTTCAATCGTGCTTCGTTTGTTTGGTTTCCCGTTTTGATCCAATCTCTAATACCATTTCAATCATGTTTCATATGTTTGGGTTCCCGTTTTCCTGCAATCGCTATACAAACTTATTCTTACTTTGTTTATTTTGGTTTTCTTGGGTTTGTTTTACCTGAAATCTGAATCCGACAGTCCTTGGACACAATGCTTTTGGGGAAAAAATAGCAGCCTATTGTGCCTGCCGAAAAAGGGTAATTTAGCCCGACCCGTAAAGGGAGTCGATTTTAGAGAATACTCGAAAGTCCAGGTGGACACAAGTCCGATTCAAAGCCGATAACCAAATAAAAAATAATTTGGGCCAAAAATTGATCTGGTCGATTCTACCCATGCTGACCACGAAGAGTGGTCAGTAAGTGGTCGAAAAGCAAGGGTTAACCCGTTACAACCTATACAAATTTATAGTTATTTTCATCCCAGAGTTACGAAACGTCAATAATTTACGTTTTGTTATTTATTTAAAAACAACGTAATCCGTGTAAGCCATATTTTTTTCATTCGATGGCCGATCTATGGTGTAATAGAGTAGAAAAGGGATTGGAAACAATAATTGCAGTCGTGCCGATTATTTTACGCGGCTTTATTTGTGTTCGCGTTCTTATCTCCTTCGCGGTTACGCGCGATTACAATTCGATTATTGCGATTATTAAGTGTCGCAGTGACCTATATCCGATATGTTGTGCAATCTACGAGTCTGTATACACTTTTATATATATATATAATATTTTACGATGCGATACTCTCGCCAGTATTCGCACGCATGAAGTCACGTTGCGATAAGCAGCTGTTGTGTAGTCCTATATTTTTTTTTATTGCGGGTATGATGTACATCAGACGTACACACCTGTTCAACCGTAATGGCAAAAACAAAAAAAGGACGCGTGTCGATCATCTCGAGTATGCGAAATAATAATCCAACACCTTTTAAATGAATATTCAGTATTTTTGTTGAATGATCCACGACCCTCGCAACCGTACAATTTTTCACATGGAAAATATAATTAGTTTTTATCACTTTTGTTATTGCGGTTTCAATATGATTATCATTAGCATAGTAAGTATTTTTGTTGCTCTGGTTATTATTGAATTTGCATTATTGTGAAGTTATTTATTACTGGATTTGTTATTAAATTATTATTAGTCGAATAATGGAATAATCGAATGATGATTCATCGATTTATGCATTCTTTGCTATTGTAATTACGGTAATGTTATCAATTTTTCTTTATTTTTTTGTAACGGTTGTAGAAAAAAATGAATGAATGGTTCCTGATTATATTTTTCATATTATGAATATTCCCTCATCACCGATATGTTGGGGTAATTTTTTTAAGTTATCGCATTTTGAAAAAGATCCGTTGAGTTAATTATTCAGATTGCGGAAAATCTCAACGCTTTTGCCATTTCAACAATTCATTTCCAGTCTGACTTTAAAATGAACGTGACTTTTTGCTGCTTTCAATATTTATTGTATTTATCAATTGGATAAATATTAAATATATGAAAAACGTGCAGTACCATATTAATCTCGAAGAACGAGACCTGAAATATGATTTCACGAAATGTACCTATAATTATTTTTTATTTTCATATTTGTACAATTTCAAGTTATACAATGTACATAAAAATAATAATTTCCTAATCATTATAATTTATAATATTTACAGAATTTTAGAAAATTTGTAGTAATTTATAATAACAACGAAAATCAGTATGAACGATCGATTCTAAAATGAATAATAATTCGGAAATTGATTTTTTTAAATCCGTTTTAGGCGTCTGATCCCAGAGGCAATGGAAATTGAATATTGAGCGTTTTTCGCTTAACGAAAAAGCTTTTTTCTTCTTAGTCGTTTCGATATTACACGTCACAACGATAATGCGATCACTCCGGGGCAATGGGCTTGCGAGA
Organism: Ophioninae sp. B BG-2022a; assembly: GCA_030522765.1. Classification (NCBI taxonomy): domain Eukaryota; kingdom Metazoa; phylum Arthropoda; class Insecta; order Hymenoptera; family Ichneumonidae; species Ophioninae sp. B BG-2022a. Next base: position 2,872 of record JAPYZJ010002806.1, on the reverse strand, counting down.
AAAGACTCGGAAACGATTATCAAAATCCATATTGCCTCCACTCCACACTCCTTGTTCTTGCTCCCCCCTGCACCTTCGACTACCCTTTAATATCCTTCAAATACGAGCATAAAAATCTCCCATCTACACTCATACATAAAACACCGTGCAGACAGGCAAATTTAAAGACTCAATCATTGAGGACCACGCCCTTTAAAAAAACGATTTCGATTATCCGTTCAAGTGGCGAATTTCAAGAATCCTCAAAAATCGTATTAAATACGAATCCCAAAAAATTGTATTAATTAAGAATCTTAAAAAAACATATTAAGAATCCTAAAAAATCGTATCAAATATAGATCCTAAAAAATCGTATTAATTACGAATCCTCAAAATTGTCTTAATTAAGAATCCTAAAAAATCATATGGCTTTCGTGGCTACCAAATTAAAAGAAAAGTAACATTTAAATGGAAAGAAAAAATCATTTTCGTTTCGTTGGGACGAGGGGACCTTGTGGGAGGTGCATCGAGATACGAGCTCCCACTTCGCGTGCATGTAGGGTGGGTATTCACCTACCACACGCAAAAATTGTAGGTGCCAACTCGGCTTCGTTTTCGAGATATCACCTGTTAAAGTTGGGCCGCTTTTTAAGTTCAGAAAAATTTCAACTCTGTAGCAAGTAAGCCAGCGGCAAGCGAGCAAGGCTACCGTCCAGACGACTCTGGATCGAGGCCCGTCTATGATATTTTTTACAATAATTTTTTTTATAATTATTGAAATTTACCATTAATCAGCAAAATACGCAAGGAATTGAAAAAAAATTACTAGCTTCTACGAATGAAAATAACGAATTAAATATCATTTTTTTTTTCAATTTCTGGCGTTTTTTTTATTTTAACAAGAAATTGGCCACAATGAAAACGTTGGTATACAAAAATTTGCTTATTTACTGGAAAATTGAAAAAATCTGACGAAATATTTCCTAGAAAATGGTCAGAAACCAGCCAGACGTCACGATAGAACCCTAAAAATTTTATATCTGTCGGGCCGACTGTTCGACGACGCGTATAATCCTGTAGATGGTTTTTGACCGTTGGCGTCTTTCTATTCACTGTACCCTCCATATGCCGTTTCACGAATCAAAATACCCTATTTTGTACGTGATTTTTGTCGGTTGTAACTGCCGAATAAGCGTTTCTAGTCAGTTGAAAGTTTTCTTCCGAAGTGTGCAGACGTTTTTCGTTAACGATAAAATGGAGCAGAGTGGAAGTTGTTCGAAAGTTGCCAAGGCGTGCAATTTTGGTGATATTGAAGATTTGTTGGAAGACGAAGGAGGTCTTTTGTGGGCTCCATCTCACGATGAAGAACGACAGGAGTTGACAAATGTTTGGCACTGTTTGCGGCAGTTCTTGATAAAACATAACTTTATATTGGAATCAGTGAGCTCCGACATCAGCGAACGATTTGCATTAATCGGCAGAGAAATGTTTAAACGTTTTTTTAGACATGTACGGGACTATGACATTCACGGACCAAGAAATTTTGTTTTCTAATAATGAAAAAGTAACAAGTCCTCCTGAAGCAAGTCACGACAAAAGTGAACCACCAAAAAAAAGAAAAAAAAGAAAAGAAGTTATTTCTTCTGATTCGGATAAAGACGATGAAGATGAAGATCAGCGGACCAGAATCCCATACGCAGTAAAAATCAAGGCCGTGGAATTGGCAGATCTACATCCAAACTGGTCGTTGAAAACTTTGCAAAAACGATCAACAAGATTGTTAAAAAGCAAAACCCAATTATCAAAATGGAGAATGCAAATTGAACAAGGAGAGACGCGAAATGATAAACTGGAAGTAATCGGTTCGTACGTTTACGACCGGTTTATCGAGGCGAGAGACCAAAGAAGAGGCCTCGTAACAACACGGATGCTCCAACAGTGGGCAATGGCTGCTGCCTTCCAATTTTTTGATGGAAATGTTGATTTTAAAGCGTCAGAATCTTGGGTTGTTGGCTTTAAAATGATGTATCGCATATCTCAACGACACGTGACAAAATATGTCAGCCAAAAAGACAAAAAACATTGAACGAGCTCCTAGAAATCGCTACGAAATATCAGCAACAAACAAGCAAAGTTATTCCGAAAGTCAACCCTGATTACGTTATTAATACTGATCATACGGGTTGTGAACATACAATAAGCAGCAGGCGCACTTTATCACACAAAGGTGAAAAAGTTACCGAAATTACTGTGGAACAAATGAATAAATTAACACATCCATATACTGCACAATATAAAATCACGTTGTCCGGTAAATTGCTGCCTAGAGTGTTTGTTTGCCTGCAAGAACTTACGGGCAAATTCGGCCCCCGAGTTCAAAAAGAAGTTGACGTATACATGGTGAAATATCCAAATGTTGTTCAGCACCTCAACAAAATCCGGAAAATTGCATAAAAACACTTATGAAGAATTTTTTGATGAAATAATTCATCCATATCTGGAAAAAAAATCCATTTCTTTATATTGTTGACCGTGGGGTGGTCAAACTTCCACAGATTTACATGAAATGAAATTCAACGATGAAGATGGCTAACCAACGTGTACCTTATCAGTCATACCGCCGCAATGTACTCCGTTTTGTCAGCCATGCGATGTATATTTTTACCGCCAAGTAAAAAATTGTATTCGCCATTTTCAAAATGCGCCGTACTTATTACAAAAAAACAACGAAATTACATCCAGAGAGGACACGGTAAAAATTCATTTGCTGGTACATGACCAACTGCAAGCTCCGATATACAGGGTGTCCCAGCTAAGAATGTCATCCGTGAAATGGGGGTAGGGGGTGAAATTCTAAGACGATTGATATAAGCATGTATGGGTCCCAGATCAA
>JAPYZJ010002805.1:0-19022 GCA_030522765.1 Ophioninae sp. B BG-2022a | reverse complement strand
TTAAAATTGACAAACGATGCAATTAAACGTTATGTCAAAGAAGCCCCACTAGCGGGGTTACTTTGACACCAAATATATAATTTTTTTTAGGTACATAGCAAGGATCCTTTGGCCCTCTGTTGATATTAAACTTGTAGCTAAGAGATCAATTGTTCTGATTAGATTCATTAACCTTGATTTCAGGGCATAAGAAAAAAGATAATACGCAAAAACCTTCCAAACTATGTCAAAGTAACCCCGGTTTACGGTACATCATGTATTATTTCTATGTTTTTTTTCGAAAGCCTTTGGCAAAAAGTTTTTGATTTTCGCAGGACACGCTCTTGTCAAACTCGTCACGAGTTGGAAATATCTTTAACCTGTACGTGTACAGGCTCGACAAACTTGGCGTGTTTGAAACGCAATCGCAGTGCCAAGCCAACCAACGAAGGCAGAACGAGAGACACCATGAAAAGGAATAAAAAAAAGGAGGCTCGAGGGAGGAAGAGAAAAAGTACTTTGAAAGAGAAGAAGCGACCTAAGGATAAAGAGGCCAGCTACGAGAGAGAAAGAGAGAGGAAGAGACAATACCAGCTGAATTGAATGAATGAATGCCCTGATGAATGCTCACAATAGAAGAAAAGGCAGCGCTCCCCGACACAATGGGGCGACAAAAACTCTCCCCGTGTTCTCTTTCCGTATTTATGCTCCCCCTTTTTCCGCCACGGATCTAGAAAACGCGACTAAACTAATAGCTATTGTCCGACCGATATGCCGTCGAGGCTCCGCGAGCTCTTTTCGCGGACTCGTATCCGTCCGGGATATATTTATATTTATGGTGATCGGTGGAGCCAGGCAAAACGAAACGGTCGACGAACTCGCTTCCCTCTTCGAACTATGATGAGCGAAAAATTTATTTGCCTCCGAGCTCATCGTACAATCACGGCATGGATAGTAATTGTCGTTGGGGTCAAAGGTCCAAGTGACAAAATGAGGATTTTTTGTTAGAGCTTGAAGTATTACAAAATGGATATTAAAAAAATCGCAAAAATTTTGGAAAATTTGCGCAATTATAAGTCGTGATCGAGTAATAATACAAGAATTATTTAAAAATTATTTATTCGTTATACACAAGAATTCATCACGATCGCAAACGGGAAAAGTTTTCAAATAATTCTGCAAACGTTTCAAACGTCTGGAGAATTTGTTTTCCCATAAGAGACTGCGTTAAATTCAAATATTTATAACTACAAAATTCTTTTGTCAAAATTCTAAAATTATTCATACAGGTAGCATGATTCTATGAAGAAACATGGTTTCTTTAATTTTCGAGAATCTTGGTGATTTTTTAACATCCATCCGGGGATTTCTTGAACCTATTAAACATTTCCCCACATCTCGTATATTATCTGAAATACCCTAGTATTTCTTTCTTTTTTTTAAATTTATTTTTCCGGTCGCCATAAACGGAATTCTTGATAAATGTTCGTTTAATGGTTTTTCGTCTACGAATACAACGGCTGTGTGTCGCGAGACGTACATGAAGATCCTTACACTTGGATGCTGCGGTTACCGTCAGCTCTAGAGCCTTCGAGGCTAGAAGGCGTAACGAGAACGCTCGTGGCAACAGTGTGACGGCGGTTCGAACGGGAACCTCGCGTCTGTCATTGAATTATTACGGAAGGGTCATTCCACGCTTTCGTTAATGAGCAATAAATTTATTCCCATGAGCGGACACACTTTTCAGCGCAGGCATCGCCTGTCCACGCATCGCGGCCTCTCGTCCAATGCCTGCTCTTTTAATTCTCCGCTCCTATCCTCGATCTCACGAGCTGACACTCCATTTTTATCGAACCCGATAAAGGAACGTTTTATCGGCGTCCTTTCGTTTCACAATAGCCGACACAAAGGAAAAAGACATTCCGAGGGACTCCTTGAAATGTTTCTGGCGGCTCTTTAATTTCGTATCGTCGTGCCGAGTGGGAAAGTAACGTGTTCGGGAAATGGGATTTTCGAGATAACAGACTGGAATATCTTCTAAGGTACCTGACCCATGTAAGGCCCAGTGCTTAATAAAGTCCACTTTCTAAATATTCAAAACTACAAAGTCAAACGGATTGAGCATCTTAAATTTCGACGTGCAAAAACTTTGAAAATAAAAAATGTTTACAATATTACTTAGTGAATCTTCATTCTAATTATATGTAATAGTTTATCAACGCTATACATGTGTTATCAAAATTTAAGTTTAAAACTGAAGATTATATATATTTTTTTAATTTTTTTGTACAAAGTTACAACGGGTATAGCCTTATTAAGAAACAGTGGTCTGAATAAAACGCAGAAGACTCTTTTTTAAAAAAAGCTTATAGTGAATAGAAAACACTGTTTTCTGAATCAAAATTATTATTAATACGTTGATTATTGAATAAATGATTAAATACACATTTTTATTTTATTTCAACATTCATAGTTTATTTTTCGTACTTAAAAACAAATAAGGCGGGCCTTACATAGATCAGGTACCTGACTTGTTTTCAACGGTTCGAACAAAAAAGTAAAGTTTTTTATCAGAGTTTCTTCAAGTTCCAAAAAATTTCGAAACGCGGGCTAGAACAAAAAATCCTCGCTATGACAATCGTCGAGACGTATTGACAAACCAAAAATAGGTTTGGAAATATTTGTTTTCAAAATTTTGAAGACATGAAAAAAAAAAATTCCAACGTCTTTTTAAACATTTAATTCTCAGTGTGAAAAAAATTCAATTAAACCCAAACAATCTCATCTTCAAACATGTCTGCATCCACTTTTCAAAAATCGCGTTTAAATGCAATCCAATCACGAATAAATGACAATAAGTATTTGAAAGATAGTCCGATTTTGAAATATTTATTGGGCATGAATTATTCGCGCTTGTGTAAGAAGGGCTGAGAAAAGGGAGGATGAAAGTTAGGGATGTACCCTTGGGTACATGACACCCCCCTCCCGCACGCTAATGTGAACGGCTAGATGGATTTGTATTTTCGTTCGTGTGCGCGTGCCCGCATGTGTGAGTTTCCGTCAAACCCATCAATATTATATTCAGCCGTCGTCGAACGTGCCGAAAACAAATCACATTAGTTTTTCTCTCCGTCGTAGTCGCCTGTTGAAGAACTTTAACAATTTGCATAATATTACCCGGGGAATCCTTTGCCCGGGTAAAAACACGCGGTGCGGGACGTTCGACGAGATGAGGCCGGTTCTTTGACAAGATGTGAATAAATACTTTTGAAAGCGCCCTCTATTCACGAGAACGAGTTTTCTCTCATTTTATCCTCGTCTGTTCGTCAATAAACGTTATCCAAATCTCTGTCCAAGATTGCGTCGTAGTTTTTCATTTCCGGAGGAAAAAAAATGTTCGATAGTATAAAGATTGTACGACGGGTATTTCCAACGGAAGGTAGCCCAAAAGGATCAATTGACCGGAAGGTCGCACCGATCAGGGCTCTCGGGACGGAAACCCTAAACGCTTTGTTCTGGCAACAAGGTCAACAAAGTAAACAAAGCCTATTTCACTTAACACTTGACCGTTGCGATGTCCTTGCCACGTGCGTTCCGACAATATTTACCGATTAACTGGTCTCTCCGAGCGTTTCCCTTGCTCGCCCTCTTTCTTGCCCTTTCTTCCTGTTCCAAGAGTTCACGGTGCAAAATCCTTTCCTAGACTTCCTGTACACCCCTCATCGAATATCCTGATGCGTACGACAGTTCTACTTACTCGTAAATTAACTAAACACGATAATGTCAAATAATTATTAAAAAGACGAAAAAATAAAATAAAATAAAAGAGCCGAACAAAAGACAGTCTAACCGAAAGAGATCAAGCATCAAAAGAATTACAAATTAACCTAAAAAACAAATGCACGAGTTGTTTGTAATTTAAGTCCGTTACAAAAAAATATGTCCTGACCAAAAAAGCGAAAGAATCGCCAGTACTGCATCGAATTATTTGCAGTTTCCCTGTGCCCTCCTGCGAGAAGTTCATTGAATCTCTTCGATATGAAAAATGAAGGATATACTCGCCGCCATTTTCAAGCGCTTCTATTAAAGTAAACGTAGCCTACGATTGAAAAAAAAAAATACGAGAAGATAACGAAAGCTCGAGGCACGCAATATTAGCAAGACGATCATCACATACAGTTACATTCGCGCGAAGGAAACCCTATTGAACCGGGTCCATTACACATACCCGTATGCGGTGTTGAATGATGTCCGGCAAATTGCATTGTATATAAGATACGTATATAATTAAGCGAGATACGGAAGGCGCTGGCGAACCAGGCATACGCTGCCATAAAGAAGAACTGCTGTAACAACGCCGGTCGAGGGGAGTTGTACGCCGCGATAATGTACAGCTTATAATAAACGCCCGTATGAAAATTCGTTTGGATAACAATAAATACATTTTTTTTTAAAACCTGATGGAAAACAAGAAGAGAAAAATACAAGAACAATTATCTCGCCCTAGTGATTATTATTGTAATTAATATCAGCAGCACGGAATATAGGCGTGCCCCCTCTTCTCATCTCAGCCCCATCAGATTCTCTCGCATTTCCGTTTCTCGCTTCAGCTCACTTTATCGTTATCGACCGTATAAATATTAAATACTGCCCTGCTACTTGATATTGTAATTATCCCAGTTATAAATTGGTTGTCACGTTTTTATTCTCCCTTTCTCGTTTCCCTTAACAATTCCCCATTTTCGATGTTTTTATTGTAGTCTTTTTTGTATTTTTTTTTTTCTTTGATTTAGCATTTTATTCGCACTTTGCTATGTGCGTGTTCATTGGTATTTATTTTTTAAGGTATTACTGGACGGACCGGCAAAATTTAGTCCCAAAATGGAGGGATTGGGGATGTACAAGCCTACATCGTGCCGTACAGGTTTGGTATTGCAAATGTCTAATTTATTAATAAATTATAAAAACTAATAAATTATTAAAATTAATGATAATTTTTCAATTTCAATAATTTCTGAAGTTGAATTCGGCGATACTGACGTGTACTGGATTAAGGTTTTGTCAGTGACTGTACATCTGTAATTAAATTCATTCGTTAACAACTACTAAATTATTTAGTGAACATTTTTTAAAAATCGTTTACTATTATTCCATAAAGTATTATTATTGGTCCTCAAATTTTCAAGAATGTTGTTGATTTTTAAATATCCATCCTGTAATACCTCAACATCGGTTGTGATGAATGCGTAGATCAGTGAGGTTCCCGTTACGTACCCTCCAACCTCACGTAAGTATTTTCCGTCTCTCTTTGTGCCTCGAACTTTTCACCTAGGTAGATATATACACTCGTGCATCAACCTGCAAATCCGAGTCTATATATGTTTATAACTGTGCCCGTATGTGTGTCTATTTGTGCGCATGCAACTTCATGAAAAAAAGGTCCAATGAGAAAGAGAGGTCGAGAAGAATGAGAGAGGACAAGAACGAGAAGAAAATGAAGAAGAGGAGAAAAGAAAAGACAGGTAGAGAGAAAAGCTGCTCGACCGGGAACAACTGCTCTTTCAGCACGTCTCTGACTCGTACCTGACTGAGATTATTGTCTGTCAAACCGCCGATATTTCATATTCATCAATTCATCATTATTTCAATGAAAATAAACCCAACACCTAATCGCCAACTTCCGGTATACCTTCCGCCCTTTTCTCTCGCGCGAAAATATTTTCCCGAAAAGTTCGAAAATTAGCCGAAACTCCTCGCAAGTCTCAGCTAGAAAATTCATTCAAGAAATGGGAGAGACACTATCAAAACCAGTGGCAAATCCAGCAAAAATATTGCTTTTTTGTCGAATTATCAGTGAAAATCGTTAAAACACCAACATATTCAAAACGCCATACGGGGTAAAAAAAATATCGCAAAAAAAAATAACAGACACCCAATTTGAAGCTGGTATTGTTTTAATCAAATCTTCGTTTGATAAATCGTTATGCGATTTTTTCTCGTCGAGAAATTCAATTACTCGTCTAGACAAAAAAAAAATAACCGAGTGCCTAATACTTTTAACCAAAGTTATAAATACACATATATAAACCTGTGGGTAAAACACGTCCCAAAAGCAGTACGAAGACTTCGATAGTCCCCAGAACAGGGAGAAGTCCCGATATTGACCGTTGCCTAGACAGAGCGTATTAAAAATGGTCCTTCCAGCCAGTGCTTCATGTACATTATCAGAATGCTGGTACAACTGGGGATATCTCTGTGTGCGCGTATACCGTTATGATAAGCTCAACGCGTACATAGATCGTGTGCAATGGCCAACGGGTAAAGTGTCTAAGCGATGCAGTAGTGGACGAGGGTTGTACGAAACGTCGCTAGAAAATCCTGATGCAACAATAAAACATTGTTAACTCTTCTCGTGATTGCCCTGCGGCCTCTTCGCTCCTAGCTCGAAACCGTTTACCGTTGGAATGTTTTCTCTCCCTCTCTTCCTCCCCTTCGCCGCCATTTACCGCCAGCTCCTTAGATACCACCTGAATGTGAGATCCTCCTCCTCCGCCACATTTCATTTCTTAACGTGTGCATATATAAATATGCATGTGTGTCTGCGCTGGGGCGAAGGAACCATTGGGGGGAGACGGAGGGGTTCGAGAAGAAGAGGAGGGGCAGAAAGTATCCGTCCTGAGATGATAGAGAAAAGTTGCTCCGGCGTCCCTTACACGGTAGCCTGGTCCGAATGAAAGAGGCTCCAGCACTCCGCAGTAAAGCTGGTTATACGCTGCTCTTACACCCGGCCAGGAGTGTCGGATATCGCCCCGATAGTTAACCTCTCTCTCTCTCTCTCTCTTTCTCTTTCTCTCTCTCTCTCTCTCACTGTTTCTCCTTCGCGTGTACTCGAAGCTAATGTAAGCTCGACACGTTGCACCCGCTGTGACTGAGCTCTTACAGCCTCGATGTATACCTAACGTATGGATATCGAGAAAATTTTCCCGTCGAGATTACCGACCGAACGAGAAGAACCGAACATCGATTTCGATACGCCGATTTACGTATGGACGGCGTGCGGATCCAGACGGGTTTGCGCATTGTATGACGCGTGACAATATGTTGATTAATAAGTGGTAAACCATACTGCGAAGGGGTCGGGTAGGAAACCCGAATTTCGGATGACCAGACGGCTCGAAATTCCGAATTTGAATACACCGATACTACGAATTTCATAAATTTTTGCGTTTGTTTGAAATCAAGGCTTTAAAATCAAACTAACGATCCGAAACAAACCTAAACAAATTTTGTAAACCTTTACGAAATTTCCGAGCACTGTGATGAGATTACTCATTTTCAGAGCCCAGCACGCGGTCTTGTGAAGTGCGAAAATGCTGAAAAAACGGCATTTTCAAAATAACGTACCGATTAACAAAAAACAAATTGAAATAATTAAAATGAAGAAATAAAACGAAGATATCTTCGTCTTCTTCAAAACGCCGTTTGATTAATAGAGTTATGATTTTTTTTCGCCGAGATATTCAACTTTTTGTTCGGATAGAAAAATTACAGGGTGCTTAATACTTTTTACCAAGAATATATATATATATATAGCTACACTTTTTCTCGCTCCAACCCTACCCTTCCGTCAAAGTTTTTTAAATCGTTTTTCTTTCCCTCTTTTTTTCTTCCTAGCTTTGATTTTTACATCCCATTTTACTTGCTGTTCAACAAGTCAAGCCATACGCAGGATGGAAGAAGGGACAATGAGCGAAGGATGGCGGAGATAAGACTCGGAGAGCCCAGCCTCCATCACGCTGAGGCCCCACTATTTCTCCCGTGACAATAAAAATTATAGGCTATCTGGTCTGGAAAACAACAGGTAGGTAGGTAGGTGTGGGTAGGGGAACGATGGTGCCGGTTTCTGGCTATACGGTTCGTGGCTTGCATTCATTAAGAGTCAACACGCAAGCACCGCATCGGCCAGGACCGCCAACATACGGCAACAGGAGAACGAAGCTGCTGTGCGGTGGCCGCTGCGTCTGTATGGGAGGGATAATACGCTATCCGGATATCGCTAAAACCAAAGGATAAAAATGAGCTCAAAGAAGAAAAAAGCATTTTAGTTTGATCATTCGACGAGCTGGGACAGTACTTGGATCGGTGACCGTTCAGTAGTCCAGCAATAGCGGACACTCTTGTCCAGCTGCTGACAAACAGCCCAATTAAAACCCGGTGAAAATGCGACTTGTGCAGCGCGAGATATTCGCAGTTTCCCTGTGCCCTCCTGCAATTGAAAAGTGATAATAATTCGAGCTTGAAAAATGCTTGGGCTTTCTCGTAGATGGGAAACGGTGAAATGATGACAATTCGATGATCCGAGATCAACTCCCAGATCGGTGACTATCCGGTAGTCCACCAACAACGGACACTCTCGTCGATGGTTAGTCCAATTGATACCCAGAAAGAATATAGCTTTTACAGTTAGCGATTTCTTCAGTTTCCCTGTTTCCTTCTGGAAATGACAAAGGGGTAGAAATCGACAATTCCCGACGCAACTCTCACAAACGAGGAACAGCGAAGTGAGAAGAATGAAATAAAAATGAAACGAGAATTGATCGTAAAAATCCACAAAACGAGAGAGCTCGTGAGCAAAAAAAAATAAATATCGTTTTATGGCAAACAATCGAGTTTCGATCAATTTAATATCGATTATATAAAGGTAGTTAACTTCGAAGATCGTAAATTCTCAATGATTCGTCACGAAGCCATTCGTGACCCGTAGCGAATATTCAGTTTCGAAAAAGAAAGTAAAATTATTCACCCTCCCCCCACCTCGCGGAATTTTCATTGCTTCTCGCTTCGAATTGTTGCCAGACACGCACGCCTCTTTTGTCCCTTTTTTTTTTAACCTCTTTCTTTGTCTTTCGTTTCTTCCTCTCTGATCGCAAGATTGCGTGCATCTGGAAGGAACCTTGCGAAGGATCGAATTATTGTTGGTGAGTGAACGCGCGAAAATGAGTATTAAAATTTATCTGTAACTGCGGGGTCCTCGTCGTCGCGTATGGACGTACGAATAGGGTTGGAATTTTTAAATTGCGTTTATTATCTTCGGAATCATTTTTTATTTATTTATTCTTCGTTTGTATGTACGTTACTTTCCATGTGTTTTTGCGTATAGATTGTGTGTACTCTACATTTATACTTCACATTTATCTTTTTAATACTTTTTTCTCGTTGGTTATCATTAACAAGAATTATGTATCGATTCAACCCAAACAAACCCAAATCCTTCAGAAGATGGATTTTAAATTATTTCATTATGAACAAGAAATATCAATAAAAAAATGAAATAAAATGAATGACAATGAAACACATTTATCAAAGAAAAATACATTGATAGAGAATATTAATATTAAAAGCAATCGCAATGAACCTACAGACTGGACCTGGATGAACATGTTCGAATCTTCCTTTTGCGAAGAAATTACATCATTATTCTCAATCAGTAATAAAAAAAGATACCATAGAGAAAAACATGAAGTATAAAAAACAACCTATATCGATCGTATGCAGCCTTGCAAATACCCCTAAAAAATATCATTATAACAATAACAGTACATTCAACCGACAAATAAGAAAATAAAAATGCTTTTCAAAATAATACATTTAAAGAAAAATGATAAAACATTACAGATAAACGATTATTAAAAAATACATTTAAATGTCATTTAATTCTATTTATTAAAAAAAATAATAATTAAAATTGTAACGAAGATTTCTCGATATACGTATGAAGATAATACATCTTATAATACATTTTTCAAATTATTTCGAATATCCACGACAAAAATACGGTTTAATAAAATATAGCTATGAAAAATAGATAATCCATATAATTACAACTTGTCCCTGCACGTTTCACGGTTGTATGTGAACGCTTATAGTCATTTCTATTTCCGAGGGTACCCTTAAGGATACTCGTGGTATCGTCGGTACAAGATCCTTACGCGATGCCGGACGGGGAAAGAGGGCCCAACAGGGCGCTGGTAGTAACGCATGCCAAAGAGTACACCGCGCGAAATCCTCGAGAGGACCCTCGCCATATAATTATACATAAAGTATCATTAAGTTGCCATAATTCTTGCGTTATTGCATTATTTAGCTGGGCGCCCCGCTGCGAAAGATACGGAATCCCTTTTCCCGAACTGCAGGCGAAGACCGCGCGGCGAGCACATGCGATCAGAGTCCGCGCACGACCGTGCGTATTGCGCTGTGGTCCGCGCAACCAAAACCTTGTATGAATCTCCACTTTATAAATGTATGAGGCACCAGCTCGAATCAGCTAACTCTGCCCACCCCCATAAACGTGTACGTGTGAGTAAAGGTCGTTTTGAATTGCGTGTTTTTATCTCTATAGTGTTGATTGTGGGAGGAAACAAATTTTTTTATTCTTATTTATTTTGACACTCGATTTAATTAGGATTCATAGTAATAATAGTAATAATATTAATAGTGGTTTATTAATATTTACATACGAGACTCTAGTCTTTTTAATCAGGAGTTTTCTTTTCTATGGGTTGCTATACAGTGTTAATTATTATCGACCCTGGACCTATTTCAGTGATTTTTTTATTTACTTCTTTATCAATCAAGTCATTATTCTTGTTCACTTTGATTTTTTCAATTTTTTTTCAATTTTTTTCAGAATAATTTTTATTCACTTATTCTTTGTTTGTATCGTATTGTATTTATGCAACAAATAATAATATTGTATTTATGCAACGCATAACTACTTATTTTTTCTTCATAACATGTTTACTCATTACTTAGAAAAAAGAAGGATGGTATTCATCTCGAAATAAAGGTTTAACTACTTTCAACCTCGTGCTCCCGGCGATCAATTTTCAACTGTTTTTATTATTGATACTTTTTAATGAAATTTGTGGTACAGCTTTGTCGACATACACGAATAAATATGATTCATGAGAAAATAGATTTTCCAAAATTATCCAATGCCGATTAAACGAATCCTATTCCAAATAAACTATATGTTATCCAAATAAAAATACCCTGTCTCCAAACTTTGCCAGATATAACCTCGTAGTTTTCAAATAATCGAAAATCAAATTACGATAAAAAATAAACATGAGATTCTCATTTAATGATAAGAAATACTCGTCACTTGATTAATACACTTCCTCATTCAAACCTTATCAATACCCATACGCCAATACCATTTTGGTTGTCCCTGCCAAAATGGCCGTACTTTTCGTTCGATCTCCGTTACAAAAAAAAGGAAACTCCCGAAGCGGAAATAAAAAACTTGATAAATATGCATCGAAAAGTGCAGAACGTGCGAATATTCGTGGTCTGCGAAACAGCTCGAAAATAGTACACACACGCATCCGCGTACGTGGCCGGCCGTGTTGAAGGTTCTGGTAAGCCCACACGAGTACATCGACCGATACGTGCCCAAAAGTATTCGACACAAGAAAAGTTTCTTTGGCGAAACAACAAAAAGGAAAATGTAAAAATAAAAAATTAAACGGGCTAAGAAAAAAAAAGGGGGAAGCGAAGAAAAAATACATTGCATTTATAAGTCATTTATTATGAATTACACGATGCTATATTTAAAACGGAGGGGAAGACGAGAGGCATGTCTCGGTACATGGATATATGGGATATCGAGATTATAACGCACGCGTGTTTCCGTAGCCCCCATCGACTACAACCCGAGAGGAGGCCCGTTCCTTATTCTGCCTTCCAACCTTCCTCCTTTCTCTCTCTCTCCCTTCGCGAAAAACAGCTCTTCCTCCCTTCACGTTCCAATGCATACACGGGCAAATGTCTGTACCACCTTGTAATATAATGTGTACCAAATATATGTATTTTTTTCGTTCGGCAATGTGTACCAAATATATGTATTTTTTTCGGTTCGGCTCGGAGTTAAGCGTTCACCATGACCCATACTCGGAGAGGTGACCGCTTTGTTACCCCGAGTGGTGTGCAGAACTAGAACCATAGTAGGCAAAAGCTTAATACTTTTGAGAATGTGGTGTCGATTCTATATTCCAAAGTCTGAAAACATGAGTCATCTATTCTGCCACTGGTTTTTTTCAGTTTCCCCGTGCCCTTGGAAAATTACGTATTGAGTATTGTGGATGTAACGTTGAGTTCGAAAGCTCGAAGCGTGGGTAGGGAGTTTCATTGAGAAGGGTAGTATGTATTAAGAAAATGTGAAATATGTATAAATATACAATATTATATTATATTATATATTAATTATATAATTATATTATATATTATGTGAAATAATTATTTTATATATTGTATAGGATAGGGAGACAAATTATGTGTTTAAGGATATAAATATATAAGTATAAATTTTTATTTCTATTTTACATTAATATCTTTCCTCCGTTATTATCACTGTGTGTCAAATCGTACTCGTATCTTAAGCCTTTCTCGACTCTGACCTCTCTTGCATTTGCAAAAAATATTTATTTTCCACGAGGAATTAAAATGTGGAAAAAAATTATCTCTTCAGTGTGGTATTACTGTGCAACTTCTTTTCAAAAGTTGACCTGAGTAATACTGGCCAAAGAATAATCGATACGGAATCCCATAACTGCGGTACTATTTTTTTTTCATAAACTAATTATTTATGTACTAAATGTAAAATATATGTTAGATAGTAAATGATCATTTATATTTGCATGGGACAGCAGGCTATCTTTTTTTCAATTCTCCACGATATTTTAATTTTTTTTATTTACCAAGTTCTGGCTATTTATTTACTAGGAAATTGTTCATAAAGTCTTATCACTTTCTATTTAAAAATGGCGTTCTATATTTATCTCATTTTTCCCCTTTTCATTTATTAACAAATTATATTGTTTACACATTTCACATTAATTAAGCGAATACGAAATATTTATTCGTTGACAAATGATCAACTCCGATTTCGTTGCTTGTGAAAAAACCGTTTTGGAATTAAAATAATTCCGGACTTAAGTCTGACAAAATGGACTATTTCGACTGTATTGAGTTATAAAAATAATTATAATTACGATAGCTGCAGATATCGCGGGCAAACTGACAGTTTTTGGAAAAAAAACCCAGAGGCAAATTGTGAATAGGTCTGCTCTGCAAAGTAAGCCATGCCGCCCATAAGGAATACCGTATATGTGTACTCCGCTTAGTTATTATATTCCGTGGAATAATCTCTGCACGCATGTACGTACAAATTGCCCCGACCCTTGAATCTACCTACGTGCGCGGTCATATTCGTGCGTTTCATGCCTATAGCGAATTTATAAGCGATGCATACAAGCTCGATAAGTTTCGGTCTCATGTACAACGCGCACGTATCGGAGATGCATGCACGCGGTGCAGCTACTGAAGGAAACAAAAAAAACCTCATTTTTGAAATCCTCTCCGTCCTTATACGACATTTATGGGAGAACTTGGGGAAATACAACCACCTTAAGGTTATGCTCTAATAAAACAATATTTAAGAATCAAAGCATGTTATTAATATAATTTTTCCATGTGACCTATATTCATCAATCTTTCAAATAAAAAATTTATTATATTTACAATACTTCAAATTAATTGTAGATTTAATGTTATATTTGATCGATTTTATATTTACAATATATGATATTAATTTAGTTTCATAATATATTAAACGGACTCAATCAACATTATAATTGTAATAATATTAAGCAATCTAAATGTAAACCGATTGTAATGTAAGATAAAACAACGTTCGGGCATGAGATTTTTTTTATGAGAAAAGATACTTCTTGAATATAAAAATGATTTCATTTTCAACATCGGAATGATTAATTCGCTTTTTTGTGTGTTTAAATCATTAAAATCCGAAGTAAACAAGGAAGAGCCTACGTTGGTAGGTTAAATAATTATTTTATTCATAAAACACCTTAACATTGATAATCCAGGACAAAACGAAAACCCCACTAGCTTGTTTTCATTTTCCCGCATTAGAGGGTTAACGATACAACAATAAGTAAAGAGATAACCTTAAACATTGCTGTCAAACGTTTTTTTAGTATATCAGTAACTAGTACTTTCATTACGTCGAAAACTTTTTATTGTATTAAAAACCATTATTCATTATTTTTCATAATTTTAATAATTTTCAATAACATCCATTATATCGATAACTATTAAATAAGCCCAATAGCAATTTAAATATGCCCAAGCACCAACTTTCCAAGATTATATATTTTCTAACAAAAATCAATATTCTTATTTATCCCATTGTTTACTCCAGATACCAGAAATTCCTATTTCTTCGCTTCCTTGTCATCAAGCCCTCTCCCCTTAAAAGACTAAACTACCCTTAAACACGAAAAAAAAGGTGGAATGAACAACGGATTACATAGAATGAGCCGAATGGAAAAAAGGAATAGAACGCTGGAGAAATAAAAAGGGTAAAGGTAGCAGAGAGTCAGAGGGAGAGGGAGAGAGATGTAAAATCGTTGAGGGTAAGGAAGAATATGGGGGTAATAACCTCCCGACAGCCTAGACGTGCCTTGACCCGAGAACGTGGTTTAGAGAAACAGGTGCGCGACCATTGACCGGACTTTCTCTCTCTTTCTCTCTCCCTCACCTCCCTCACCCTCTCTCATCCTTTTTCTCTCATTCCCCTTGCTGCCTACCTTCGGATACCTACTAAATTATAATATACCCGTTCCCGGTTCGAATCCGGCTAGAATCTCGGATTCTCTCTCTCTCTCTCTCTCTCTCTCTCTCTCTCTCTCTCTCTCTCGTCTCCGGAACGAATGAGGAGGAGGGGCCCGACAAGCGATTTAATCGGTTCGACTCCCCGTGAGGTAAGAATCCCAAAGCGCTACGAGGGACACCACGCACCGCAACCTGGTGATTCCCGGCTATAATAACGCGAACCAGTTACTTTTTTCCCCGTTTTTTTCCCACTTTTCATTATTCCCTCAACATGGAATAGCTTGAACGTACTCTGGGAATCTTCGATCCAAGAGGGACAAACGAAAGCATCCGAGGATGCGCCAAGGTGAGAAAGCCATTTCTCGACCAACTTCTAGGCAATAAAACCCGCGCCGTTAAACATTCCGATCCGTTTGGGCTGAGTTAGGACATATCGGATTTCCTAAAATTCCAAATGTGATGGAACGAAAAGTGGGAATAGTGGTTGAAGCTTGCCCTTTACGAGGTATCAGGGTCGTAGGGAAATACCGGAACCGAGTGCCTCTATTCAATGGACCTTGCTATCTGATTGGACAACAACGCCAGGCCAACAGAGATCCCTTTAGAATGTCCAAAATACTTGGGTACTGGTAACCTCGGGTATCTAGCGTAAAAACTCTTGGGTGATACTTCAAATATTTCACTGTGCTACTTTACGAGCAGAGTGAGAGCTGCAACAGTTCAGTCATTTGTTGGTTGTAGGCTAGTGGTTTCTTCGATGTGTCAATCTGTTGGGTCAGCAAAAAACCGCGTCACTTTGGGAACAGACTAACATCCATCATCATTTAAGAACCCTAGCCAAGAAATCATGCTTGATACCGTTTTACAGACAGCGATCAGGTACGAAACTTTATGACCTTCTAACGGACGATTAATATCAGTATAAGACTATCAGTTAATAGTCAGCAAAAAAGCTACACTGTTTCAGTGTTACTGGCATTATTAGTATTATTTCATTAGTTATTGGATAAAGTTCTTCGTCATTGGAGGGTTCTAGCCAATAACTAGTGTCTGTTACTATTTCATGGGCAACGATCAGCTACAAAACTTTATTAATTTCATAATAACAGCACGGAGCCAACTCTTGTCGTCATCAACTGGTATTGATCGAACGTCAGAGTAATATCAAATAATTGTTGGTAAATTGCGCAACACAACCACTTTCAGCTGTCAATGAAACGAGAGCCTGAAAACGTTCACTACAAAATCCACAAGGAATCCTGAGTCTTCTGTGGTCCTTCTTGTATGCAGTTCATTCCTAGTTTTTCTGTACATGATTTCCTTGATAATAGACCTGTAAATAGTACTTGAATTTTTTGCAATCCTTTTCTCAACAGATTTTCATTCAACATCAGAAGATTCGAGTGACCCTACGTAAACTCGAGTTAAGCCTAGATTCACCATAACCAGTACGATTCCAACATCAAACTGTACCATATTTCCCTGATGTTTACCAGTCATCCCCAACAGATTGATATCAAACAGGTCATTCTACGTAGCTACGAAAAACTATACGATCAACATCGCCACAAGTGTTAAAGTCCAAAGGCAAATAGTCTCTCCGATTTCGTTTGGCCTGTAAACCTCGGGAGTTGAATTTTCACACGACGTTTAGTAGAGTACCGCGTGGTCCATTCGTTTTTGTATATCGGTCCACGTGCGTGACACTATGTAAGAGTCTCTGAAGAATTCCGTTTCCTCCTTCCCTTTCTCGTTTCTTCGCCAGTTCTGTATCCATATACATGAGAAGAGTGTGAGAGAGTGCCAAGTGAATTTGGCGTTGTGCATGGGAGATGAGAGGGTCTTGTCCGTGGATCCAGTGGAGCGCGAATGAAGGCAGAGGGACATCGGAGGAGAGATGGAAAGAGCGCGTTGCCAACGTGCGTGGGCTGACAGTCTGACAAGCTGGCAGCAAGCTGGGACCCCGACCACCCGACACCTCACTGTCAAGCGGATCGGGAGTCTCTCGTAACTCCTCTCTTTCTCTCTTTCCCTTTTTCCGCCACCCTCCGGCCCTCTTTCTTTTTTCTACACGTTTCTCCTCACCCTACTAATTTTTCTCTCCTTGTTTATCACTTTCTAGGTCTCTTTCTCTTAATACTTCGTTCTTTGTTATCTCTCTTCGTCTTTCCTCTTCCACTCTCTTCCTTCTTCGGGACTCGCATTTTTGGTCCCTCAGCTTCTTCGGGTACTTCGCCCCCCCCCTCCCCCTCTTCCTTTCTCGCGTGCTCCGTCCTCTCGTGTTCTTCTTTTCCATCTTGGGCTTTTTCGAGTTCCCGATGTCCTTTTTTTCTGCTCTCGCTTTAATACATTGTATTTTGCGCTGTCCCACTCCCTCCTTCTCACTCCCTATCGGATCTAGCTCTCTTTTACTCGGCTCCGTTCACTTAGTTGTCCTCGGTCTCGACCCTCTTAACTGTGCGTGCATGCTCCTTTCTTCCTCCTCCTCCTCCGCTTCACTCCTTGACCATTTTGCCGTTCTCTCTCTCTTTCTCTTCCTTTCTCGTCGTCCTTGTCCTCTCCGTTCGCCAACATCCTTCCACACACGACGTGGACAACGGCGACGAGCTCATGGCGAGATTCCACCAAAAGGGAACTCACTCGTGTCTCTACGACCGTGTCCTTTAAGGGTCGTCGAGGCGACACACGCTCTCCTCGTGTCCTCCGTACACCTGTGTGTGATTACGTGTGCGTTCTTGTCTGTGGCTCGTTTGTGTTTCGTGTCCTCTTTCGTCTTCTCTCGTTCCGCTCGTGGACACGGTGAACGCGCTTGGGGGAAAAAAAAATAAAGAGGAGGAACACCGCGAAAGAATCGGTCGAACGAGAGACGGATGGAGGAGATTGTTTAATTGGCTTTTAGGGAAATCAGTTACGCCTATTTTTGTCCTGGAGGCTGAACGTTTGCTGCTCGAAAGAAACTCTTAAGGGTGAGTTCACGCGATACTGTGACTCGTCTCTCAAGTACGAAAGTCCATCTCGCAGTCTGCAATCTTTCGACACTCGAAAAAGAATTTCTTCGGTTCGTAAAAAATTGAAAAATAATATTCGAAAGAAAGTCATGTTGAATTCGGGGGCCTAATTTGACAACTCGAAAACGATCGCGATTTAGAATCAATCATTTTTAAGGAATCATTCATAATTTTATAAATGTTAAAAAGAAAATATTAGTAGAAAGATATTTATAATTTTATTATTAATAACAAAATTGATTAATAATTTTTTATTTTATTTCATTATATAAAGAAGTAATAAACAATTTCGTACAAGACCTGTGGACATACGGAGGCTTAAGGTGTACTTTATTTTCACCACCTGGTCGATATGAAAAGAAAATGAGTGTTTTTTTTCCATAGGCAATGTATCGCGAGACTTAACCGAGTTTTTTGCTTCCGTGTGACAAAGATTTAAAAAAGGGGCGGTTGAGTTCGTAAATCCTTATGGAGCCTTGCAAATCCATGATTTCCCCATTGCGGGCTAACTTTTTTCACGATGGTCGATCCAGTAACACCTTAAAATTCTACAACGAATTATATCCTTCTAATCCCAAGTTTACCTTCAATCTCTAATTCCTGAAGCCAACATTGGATCTTTCTCTTCAATATTAATGCCCCCATACACTAAACATTTTTTTCCAGCCAACGACCTAACCTCTCAGGAATTCAAACGAACCCAGTAAATCCAATTCGGTAGCAACCAATCGAATCGAAGCCAATTCAATTCTCCGACTGTTTTGTACGTGAATATCATCGAACGAGGAGTCGAAACTTTTATCCAGAAGAATTGAAGTTTTGCCAATCCACGTGTCGTTTAAACCAGTGGTGGGCGATTATGAGAGATACTAACGAAATCATTCGATTATGAAAATGTCTCGAGATACCTCGATTATAACAGTTAGTAGTCAGTCACGCACGCGCAGTCGCAAGAACCAATGTTTATAACTCTATGCCTCCTACTACTAAAGTCACGGAGAAACTGTCAACTTCATAAAACACGATTAGTAGTTCTAATTAGTAACATCATTCGATTATGAAAAGATATTAGTCACTTATTCCCTAATCAATTATCAAGATTAGTAATATTCTATATATATGAAAGAAAGTCGGGTTTGTGTTACAACACTTATAACTCGAGATCTGCTGGACGGATTTTCATAATTTTTGGTTCGTTGGATTCGTCTTCTCCCAAATAAGAAGAATACATATTAAAAACAAAAAAAAAAGAATACATAATTATGAAAGATGAATCAATTTCCGTAAACGTTCGTTTGTTTCGTACACGTCAAACATTTGCTGTCGATCCTGTCAAATACT